>MJUU01018816.1:76166-119454 GCA_002080025.1 Modiolus philippinarum
CCAAGATGGCCGCTAGCGGGGAGCATAGTTTTAACATTAGACCCTTTTGGAAAAGACTTTCAAAGATTTTCTCCTCTGAAGTGCTGTGACAATTAGAACCAAACTTTGCCACAAAAGTGTTAGATTGTCCCTTGTAAAAAATATGCTGTTCAGGTCCATGACCAAATGTTTTTACTCTGTTGTCGAATTGTCACCAAACATGGTTGCCAGCAGTGAATTTTCTAAATTGGACCCTATGAGAAATACATACAAAGATCTTCTATAGAACCTCTGAATGCATTCATAAGAAATATGGCATGAAATATTTATGAAATGCTGATCAAGAAAGCAGATAGCAGGGAAAAATGGTTAAATGTTGGACAATTTGACACAAATGTTCCTTTACATAGTTTGAAATTAAGACCCTTTAACAAAAACGTTTATTTTTTACTAAATTCATTGGTCATGCTCCAGGAGAGCGATACAGCCTCTTGAGAGTCTCTTGTTCATGGAATTTATGCTCTAGGTAAGCAATACAGGCTCTTGAGAGCCTCTTGTTCATGGAATTTATATGGTCAGCGTTGCTTTATTTTGCCCAGAACTCGATGAAAGCTCCGGTAACATATAAAGGCCACCAAGTTATGAAAAAAAGATCTAGTTGAAACAATATGTTTACTACGCTACCCTCTTTAAATACAAATAATTTTGTTTGTTTTTTTAAGCTTAGTTCATCGTTTGGGATCGTCACTATCTGTTTTCAGTGATAGTCAATAATTTTAAAACCTGTTGTTTGGGATTGCCAAGAGCTGGAAATAAAACGAGGATTCCGCCGTTATGCAGTACTAAATGAAAAGCTAGATTTCATATACATTAAATTAAATGTTGTACATTACATAAGCGTCGAAATTTTTAAGTTTTATAAAGGCGTTTTTAGATGAAAAGTGTTTTAATGCAGATTTTCAGCAATGAAATTGAAAATTGAAAATTTCTTCCTCAAAATCTCCGAAGTTTCAAAAGATCGTTACTTAGTATTTGTCATGAATATTCATAGACATGTTAGCTACATTTAAAGCATAAAAGACAAATATATTATTGAATATTAATATGATTTATTTGTAAGTGAAAGCATCACCTTCTTCTGTCTTCAAGCTGTTTACAAATCTGTAGGCGGGATAGCCACTGTAGTTGGGATTGCCGGTAATAGGGTGTGCTCATATTTCCTACAAATCAAACAATCTGACAGTAGATCTACCTTTAGGAATCCAATATTTCTGACGATTTGGAAACACCGGCGTGATATAGTTGAAAATTACTGTTCTTAATTAGCAAATCTGTAAATTCCCCCCCCTTAGAAAGCAGAATCGGATGCTTAGCTCCTTGACTTAGTTCATTATATTCTAATCGTCCTTTACACCTTAATAATCCTATTTCGTCAATGAGAACTCCCAACTGCTGTTGTAGAGTGTGTTTTTGGTTTGATAATATTGCATTGTAGACATCTTGAAAATACTTTCGTTGAACGTATAATAACATATTTTCAGCACATTGAATTTCTTCTGCAGTCCAAGTTTCACTTTTAGCATCATTTTTTCTAGTTCATGAAATGAATTTACTAATCCAAGCAGGAACATGAATCAATGAATATCGTGAAATATCCATATCATATGGTGGTTTCATTGTACGAGAATCTTGACACTGTAGAACATTAGAATTACTTGTTGGTTTAAGCTCCGATTTGAACTTCTTGTTCACTTCTGTTTCATCTTCCTCAATCAGAAATTTCCAAGAAGTTTCTTCCTGAATAACCCGTGCAGGACCATCATTCCACCACAACTTATTTTCAATGAAATTTTTGACATTTGTTCCACGGGTTGCAACATCCGCTGGATTTCCCTTTGAAGGAACATATCCAAAACATATATCACTGTGATTTTTATTTCAACTATCATGTTTCTCACAAACACTTATATATCCTTAGGACATGAAATCCATCGCAATACACATTGCGAATCGGTCCATAAATACACTTTTTTGAAAGATAAATTCAACTCTTCTCTAACAAATTTCACTGAACGGACACCGATCAAAACAAACGTGGGATAGTTAAACTTTTTACAGGTGCTAATCTAGACTTTGCAAAAATCAAATCACATTTTCCACCAAAATCACTCGATTGAAGAAGATAAGTTACTGTTGCATAAGCCTTTGCCGACGCATCACAAAAACACAAAAGTGTATACTGAATATTTGCTGGATCAACATCCATTACTATACATCTAGGAACACTTATATTCACTATTGAATTGTTTCCCACTGCTGTAACTCTTCCACTGGAATGATGTCATCCCATTCAAGCTGTTGCATCCACAGTTTTTGCAACATAACCTTCCCTTGAATAATAATAGGTGAAAACAACCCAAAGGGATCGAATACTGAGGATATCTCTTGAAGTGTTGATCTCTTTGTCATGAATTTGGAATCTTTCCTGTTCTTGGTTGGTTTCAAACTTATTTTATCAGCCACAATATTCCAAATGTGTTCTTGTACTTTTGTTGAACTTACATCAGCCCTATCTTCTTCGGAGAAAAACATATTCATATCATTGCTGTTTGACATCCATTCACGTAAATTCATAGCGGCATCAGTAAATATACCTTTGGACTCTTTGTACACTAATACAGCTTCATCGAGTGTGTGAGCTCCAGCTATCACATTGTCTACATAAATGTTACTTTTAATCTTCTCAGCTATTGGCCTGGTATATGAATCTAAATGTTTTTGGATCACTGCTCCTAGGAGGAAAGGACTTAATACCACACCAAAGGGAACTCGACAAAATCTATATTCCTGAATATCAATGTTGTTTATAGTTAGGTTTTCAATATCATTATCCACAAAAACCTAGTGATATCCCTGAAGACCAACTTGAAGAAATGCCTTTTCTATATCTGCAATTAAAGCAATGCGATGTAACCGAAAACGCATCATAATACCTGCTAGGTTCCATAGTAGAACTGGGCCTCTATAGAGACAATCATTTAAGCTTTTTAAGTCTTTGTTACACTTCGCCGATACGTCATACACTATTCTAAACTTTGTCGTTTCTTTCATTGGAGTTAAAACTGCATGATGTGGAATGTAATGAATGAGACTTTCACTTTTCTTCTTTTCTACCTTTTCGATTATTCCTTTGTCAACTGGTCCTTTAAAACTAAATCATACTCTGTCATCAAATCTGGTTTGTTCTTCAGTCTTTCAACACATGATTTGAGTCTCCCTCTTGACCGATCACGATTCACGGGTAAATTAACAACATCCTCTTTCCAGGGCCATTTTACATAATATCTCCCATCTATAAATTTCAAACTTTCTTTAAACATTGTCATCGCCTTTTTATCAGCTAATACTTCAACAGGGTCAGTAATTCCAATTGATTCGACATTCCAAAAGTCAGACTGGTCTGGTTTAACAGGAACGCATGAATCTTAACTTGTAAATTGCAAAGAATCAGTTACGTCATTGCCATATGAAAGAATCAAATACTCGATGTAGTTTTACTTTCGTTCATTTCCTTTATGCGACCTGTGGTAATCAAACCCAGTTTAGTGGCAAGTAGATACAATCCCGGCTGTATTTGAATTCGATGTGACAGAATGATATCCAAGTAGTAGTCATTACCAACTCTTAACTCTACACTTGTCGATTCATCTTCAGCTGGAATCTCATCGGCTAAGTGTGTATCCTTTAATACATTTTTCAAATGACTGATAGAACTTCTATCTAATTTTGTTCTTTGAATTTCTCCACTAATAATTGGAACGATATTCGCTGACATCTGTAACTGGCTTCCATTCTTTAATCAAATGTTAACAGTTGTCTTTTTTGTTTTTATAACTTTTGGGTTTACATATCCAAAAGGTGACTAGTTTTATTTCCCCTGTATATTCAGCTTTCAGTTTGAGTTTATTAGCCAATTATTCTGAAATGTAAGTACGTTGAGAACCTGAATCAAACAATAGCCTTGTTTCCTGACATAATGAATTACTTGGATTATCAACTTCTGCTTTTGCTGTTTGCATTAATACCGTTTCTCCGGAAGAAATTAGAACATTTTCCTGTACATTATTTTCCTGAAATGAATTATAACTTCCGTCAGAAAAGGTTACACAAGCATTAGTTCCTTCTGATTAATGAGCACTCGTAATTGACTCGACCTTGAACTTATTTGGACAAAGACTCCGATGACATGAATCAAGCTCATCGCAATGAATACACAATTTGCTCCGTTTACATTCTGACGACTTATGGCCGAGTCTTAAACACTTATAACAACTCTCTTTTAATTTACCTTTTCTCTCTTTTATGGATTTATACTTATGACACTCGTCGCTCCAGTGAGCCTTCTCACAATTCTGCACTTCTCATAATATGAATCTTCATTTACTTTGTTGGTTGATGAGGAAATAAAAGCTTCCACTGCACTTGTCGTACTGTTATTATTCGTCACTGGTCGTTTTGGAAATAATTTCTTCTGTTGTGGTTGAATTTTCTGTCTGTTGCTAAAATCATTATTGATTTCCTTTAAAGAAACTCTTTTTTCTGAATGTTCTCTTGCAACCACGAATCTGTCAATCGATCACAAAGATTCACTATTGTCCATTTGTCTTGGAATCCTTTCTGAAGTTCCAACTGTAAAAGAATATCCTCTGCAATTTTGGACTTTACCATTGACACGAAAACATCTTGGTTGATATCTTGTTTCAATACCTGTAAACTCCTTAAATGTCGCTGAAGTTGATAAAGGAATATTCGCAAACTAGCAGTTTTATTGGTAGCTGGTTGTAAATTTATCATTTCACTATAGTGCAAATCTATGACATCTTGCATATTTCCATTTCTCTCTTTCAAAATTCCAACAGCTAGATCATAGTTTTCATTAGACAGGTTCAATCCTGAAATAGCATGTCTTGCACTTTCTTCTAATTTACTCACTAAGTAATTGAACTTATCAATATTAGACAGATGTTTATTATTATGGATTGTATTTTCAAATGAATCCCAAAATTCTGACCACCTGATTTTATCGCCTCTGAAGGTTTTCAATTCCAACTTCGGTAATTTCACAGAAATGCTTTCATTCTTTTCACTTTCCTTTTGTTTTGTAAACAGGTCCTGTTGATTAAGCTGCGCCTTTACAATTTCATTTATTTCCCTCTGAAGATCTACTAATTGACTTGGAATCGAGGTTTCCTTACCAATATCTCTTTCCTTTTTGATGAATTCTACCAGGTTTGAGGTCTACATAACACTCCATTCCTTTTGCACAAAGATCACAATCTTGGTTGATCACAGCATCAATATCTTCTACTTGTTCTTCCATCGACTCAGCACACTTACTGCTCTGTTTTTCCAATTTGTCTGTATACATCTTTAACTTTTCAGCACATTTTGATGCCTTTAAAACATATTCTAGTTCTTCAGATTTTACTACGTCTGTTGATATAATTTTAGATGCCAGCTGAATTTCATGTGTCAGTATATTTCTGTATCTAGTTCTCACTCTTCATTGTAACTTAAAGTTGTCATTTTCCTGTTTTTTGTATCTGTTGTCTACTTCTGTCCTTTTTGTAATCGTTATCTTTCCGGGGTTCCGGTCTCAATCAATGTCGTGGTTTTACAACACTGGAACTTTTCTTGTCATACTGGCATAAAGAACTAACATAATCCCACTGCATAATCCATGTTCAACGTTTTATTTTACCAACATAACAATAAATATCTCATTATGTAGTTATTAATATCTCTGTCAGCTCCGTTACACGAACATAAATAATTATAATACAAAGACAGGAGTTAAGTAGTAATTACGGAGTTCAATCAAAATAATGGAGTTCCAACAATCAGAACGGAGTAAACTCGCATTCGCGACACCTACCGCTAGCTAGTGTCGGTACCAAGTCCGGCTATTCCGTTGAATACGTTTGTCCTTTTTCTTTTAATTGTTTTTCTTGTGCAGTTCCCTATAGATTGTGGCATGTGATTGTAATTTTCGGCCATTGAAAGTGTTTCCTGTTATCTTTGCTGTATCAGTTCTTATTATTTTCATAATGATGATGGTGGTTTGTTTTGTAGAATGCACTGGTATTATCATTTAAAATACTTTGTGTGAATTATGTATAGTTATAGTTTCTGAAAGTTTGAATATTTCGGACCAATCATTTGAGATCAGTACCATATTCCAGAGATAAATTGAATAGCCCAGTCATAAATTTTATGCCCAATTTACATCCTTTTCATTTGTTACTGCTTTTCATTGCTCGTTCATTTTTAGAGATTTCGGGTCATATTCTTTGCATTTCCTCTATTTATCTCACTTGATCTAACATGTATGGTAGGGATCTTTTTTTAACCACCATATGGTATTTTTTGGATATAACTATGATGAATCAGGATATAAAAACCAGTTTTTACAGATTAGGTGAAGGTGACAACACTCCAGAAAGACCATTCTTATGTTTTATTTAAAAATACTTTTACCTAAAAATCTACTACAACACAATGTTTTACAGTGGACGCATACGGTGGTTTCAGTCCCTAATATCATATTTAAGTTTGTAAAGAACAAAGCACAAACCACCTCGCTCTCAATGAGCGAGTATGATGGTTATAGCATTCCTCTGACACTTCTTTTATGTAAGCTCACAGAAACTTCAAATAGAGCCAATATGTGCTCTGAAACTGATCTGTGAATGTGTGGTTATTGTTAATATATGCACAAATTATCCTCTTAAAGTTTTTAACTTCCTGTCAGCCCCTTTATAAGGCTTACGGAAATGTTGTTAAAAAATGCCAGAAATTGATTAAAAGTCCAGAAAAACTGGGACGTAACTTACATTCTTTACGCAATAGGGGATATAGATAGGATATTCTGGACGTGTCCGTTAAATTAGCTTTTGAACCCAGTGACCTTAGGATTTTACACGCATACTGGCCTCTCACTGATACTGTCGATGTCTACTGAAATACATGATGACTCTTTACCAAACCCATCTGGGAGTTTTGAGTTTGATTTTTCTTCCGTAGTGCGAGAGTGTTTTACCAGCAAACTAGACTCCTTGAGCTAGCCGGCAGTTTAGCGGCGAGCACTCCTTGACCCATCTTTCAAAATTACGTTTTGTCCCTCCTTTCTCCTTCAAGATTGATTGTGGTCATTGAGTTAGTAGTCTATCTGTTTTGGGTTTTATTCATATGTTTATTATACTATAGGGAAACGGGACAGAAAAAGAGGAGATTTGGGTACCCATAAACCGGTTTAACCCTACCGCTGGCCTTTGCTAGTGCCGGTACCAAGTCCGGCTGTCCCGAGTTCCTATCGTTGTTTACGTTTGTCTTTTGTATGTTTATTGTGTTTTTTTTCTTGTGCAGTTCCTTGTTACTTTGTGGCATGTCACTATGTTTTTCGGCCATTGTTGGTGTTTCCTTTTTTTATTCTATTATACAAGATTTGCTTTGTACTTTTCTTGCTAGTAAATAATCATATAAAAGTCTAACTGATAATCCATATCTTTTTCAAGTATCTACCACTTTAGACACATACTAGGGTTATGGACAACGTGGACTTAAAATCAGTAACTTTGTTGATGATCCTTTTTATCGCATACATGCGGGATCTTAAACAAACATAAAATTAATTAAAGTATCGAGCACGCTCACACATGCCATGCCCCATAATAGCAGATAATCCTACATTACTGAGCTCTGAATTAAAATGAGCTTGCTAAAGATAACAAAACTCTCACATTGATTGCAAAAAATCCTAAAACTGGGAAAAGTATGCATATAGCTACACATCATGACCAACAATCCTGTCAAATATGGAAGCAATCTGGCATATCACGACCATATATCTTATATGATCTTCGATATATGGCTTTATACCTTTGTGTCGAATTTTAAATCTTAATTTTTTGGAATGATTTTGTAGCTGTTTATATTGCAACGTAAAAGATAAAATGTTTCACTGATTTGTACAAATACCTAAACTCAAGTTTTATAATCATATTTAATCTTGTTAATTGTCACTGCCAATTATTGCAACTAAAACATGAATATTAACAAATAAATGACATATTCAAATAAAATATTAACTGAGTCATAAATCAAGACCCGGTTTTGCAAAGAAAAAACACAGACAAACATATTTTAATGAACAAACAATTAGCAACTGTTGTTCATTAAAAATAATTATTCATTAAAAAAATAATATTCATTAAAAAAATAATATTCATTAAAAACTAGAAGTGGTGCCATCAGAAATGATGGCCATCCCCGCACTTCCCTGTTTGACACAGAATACAGAGTTCCACTGACAAGCTCACATGTGTCAAAATGGACATCGTAGGGCCTCTTGTTTGCACCAAGACCAATTTAAAAAATCCAAAAGCTTATTGCACATCTGCAGACTATTTGCAACAATTCTATTACAAAATTAAATCCATAAATCCAAAAATGTTGGAGGAGTTCCAATGATAAGCTCACATGTGTGAAGATCGACAATTTGGGGCCTCTTGTTTGCACAAAGACCAACATCAAAAATCTGAAAGCTTATTGCGCATCTGCAGACTATATGCAACAATTCTATACAAAATTAAATCCATAAATTCAAAAATGTAAGATTAGTTCCACTGAAAAGCTCACGTGTCAAGATAGACACCTTAGGGCCTCTTGTTTGCACCAAGACTAATATCAAAAATCTGAAAGCTTATTGCGCATCTGCAGACTGTATGCAACAATTCTATACAAAATTAAATCCATAAATTGAAAAATGTAGGAGGAGTTCCACTGACAAGCTCATATGTGTCAAAAGCAACATCTTGGTGCCTCTTTTTTGCACCAAGACCAATATCAAAAATCTGAAAGCTTATTGCACATCTGCAGACTATATGCAACAATTCTATAACAAAATTAAATCCAAGAATGTAGGAGTAGTTCCATTGACAAGCTGACATATGTCAAAATCGACATCTTGGGGCCCCCTGTTATGCATCAAGACCAATATAAAAAATCCAAAAGCTTACTGCCACTGACAAGGTTCATCTAATGGACAGACGGACAGACAGACGGACAGACGGGACCAAAACAATATCCCCGCATTTTCTTCAGAAAAGTGCGGGGATAAAAAGCAATTAGCAAGTGTTAAAAATATTACCGTAATAGCGGCCAGTTCTACGCTTTGCATATCTCGCTATTTCTTTCAAAATTAGTAATCAAAAGAAGTAATCAATTTAAACACGAAAAAAAAAACGAAAATAAGGTATCCACGAAATAACAACCTTTACCGTATATAATACAAACCACATAAATTCACTAAGGACATTTACATTCTAACCTGTGCTGAGGAATTTTAGTTTATACATAACATGTAAAGAGGTATGGCCATTTTCCCGTGAATTTATTTCCTTAAGCATCCAAATCTTGCTAATGCGTTAAATCATCTCGAAAACTGTTTCAACAGGTCATTTGTTATATAAACTATCAAAACTATATATCAAAATCAATCAAAATGCATTTGCGTATATTAAGATAAAAGATTTGGCCGCTGAACTTGCCACCTGAATTGAATTTTGACAGATTTTGCCTATTATTGTAGGTTTTTGTTAAAGTTCGTTGTATAGACCTCCTGAATCAAAATAAACTAACTGCCATTTGGAAGGACAAATATTTATACGTTCACAACAAAAAATGGAATTGGTTCTTTGTGTCCTTTGTAAAAACATTGAAATATAAAACAAAATAATTATGTTAAAAATATTCTGCGTGAAATTGCTTTTTTTAAAAATCTCGTAAGCAGGAAATCTCCATGATTGTCTAAAGCTTCAGCAGAATGTTCTATGCTTACTTGAATTATAACTTTTATCGTTAATTTGTGCGATTTTCAATTGTTCTAGGCGCGGATCAAGGTAATTAGAAAAGGGGAGGGTCCAATTGGAAATGAAATGAAAATTTTGGGGGTATTTCTTAATGAAACAATAGCATATACATTAAAAAACATGATTGTCCAGAAAAAAAGGGGCGATTCCATCCCCAGAACCCCTCTGGATCCGCCAATGTGTTCCCAAGCAAGGATAATTCTATGATCACTTCTCAACGCTGATACCAACATATTATCGTAAATCTATATGGAACGTTTGCAACAACCTATTAATATGACGTCGCGTGACGTTTCGTGACAAAAATTAATCCAAGAAAGAAAGCGATATATTTTACCAAAAATAATACGTTTAACAACAAAAAATATTTCATTGGAAAAGGAAACATATATTCGGTATTTTTCAATTACAGAATTAGCGATAAAAACACTATTAGTAATTTGTTACGCTCGGATGGATTTCTCAGCTCGCATTGCATCTCGTGATGACGCACTCGATGCAATACAAGCAGAGAATTCCGTACTCGAAAAATAAATTACTAATAGTATATATATACAAGTAATTTCGGAAGTGGTTATTAGTGTATAAAAATTGCCTTGACTAACAAAATATATTAATCAATCTGCCTGGACAACACAAGCATAATTTAAATTTATTCCAGTGTTTATTGTTTCCACTCTTTGTTCATGCCCTTAATTACTGAGAATTGAAAATATATTCAGTATACATTTTTACACCAACTTTACTTCATTATACTCTGACTTAGTCCTAAAGGGTACATTGCTGCCTTGGATATATAATATCCACATCTGTCAATACTGTTGGTCAATAGAAGCGTATTGCATACACTATATTAAAATATTTTCATTATATTTAAACTTTTTGTCTATTTTAACTGACAGTCATCATGAGTTTTGTCAACTGTACAATACATTAAGTCAGATCATATCTAATTTAATTATTTGTGATATTTGATATTCATATTACCTTTTATCACAATATAAATGACTTTATTATTTTTACTCTGATCCGACCGTATATATAATATAGAAGTTCTATAGCTTTTCAAAACTTGTAACTATGACAACAAACATATTAAAACATCTATTAATTTTCCAAGTATTAATCTTCTAAGGTAGAAATGATAAAAACAGATATTGCTTACAATTTTAACCTAATAAAGAATGCAATTTTTATCTTCAATTAATCACAGAATTAGGACATCCCAATATATTCTCAGTTTCTTTTCAAAATTTGTTTTAATGTAATTTTTACAGAAAACATTATCACTTTATTCGTTTTCATTCAGTCCACATGGTCTACGGAATTCCTGGCCTCTTTCTCGAATCCATTTATTGGATACCCATTTCGTTCCCACCAGAACAGGACAGGCAGCATGTCTTGTTTCAAATATACCTTTTCCACTTTTCAGTAAATTATACCAGAAAACAGCTGCACCCTGTAAATGGATTGCTTGGTTACTATGAAATATGCAAGCTTGAATATAGAATTAAAAGAAATCAATTACTATTACTGAATATTCTCTGTTGCATTAGGCTTTCTATGTTGAAAACTAATATTTTGTTACGTTTATATAACACAAAAATGGATTAGAAATGTGGCAAACGATTCAAAGAGTGGACTTTTGGTGGTTAATGGGGATTAATTTATACAGCATTGGTTAATATTGTTAATAAACTGTTGACACAGGATATGTCTCGCCTTTCCCATGCATCACTGATCACACCTGATCACAATCATGATAATGCAACTGCATACCAAAGATCAATGGGCTACTCTGAGTGCCAGGTTGATGTTTAACAGACACAAGAACTAGAGGCTCAGACACTGGGCCTGTATCGCTCACCTGACAAAATGCTGAAGCAGGGTTTTCGATGTTCTGCATTATTGCCATGTTTGTTACGTGAATTTCCCATAGGGCCGAAATAAACTATGTTCTGTGCTGGCGGCCATGTTTTTTTATTGGATAAGAACGAAATGAACAATCTTTGTTAAGGACCTTCAGTTCATCATTCCTGTAAAGTTTGGTTGAATTTGCTTCAGCGGTTTCAGAGCAGAAGAAAATGTGATTTTTTCCATAGGGCCCAATGTTAAACCTAAGTTCTGCGGTGGTGGCCATGTTTTTATCGGATTGGAACAAAATGATCAATCTTCGTAAAGGACCTTCCATACATCATTCCTGTAAAGTTTGGTTGAATTTGCTTAAGTGGTTTCAGAGGAGAAGATGAAAATGTGAATTTCCTGTACGGCCAATGTTAAACTATGTTCCGTGCTGGCGGCCATTTTTTTATCAGATCGGAACGAAATGAGCAATCTTTGATAAGGACCTTAAGTACATCATTCCTGTAAAGTTTGGTGACATTTGCTTTAGTGGTTTCAGAGGAGAAGAAAATGTGAATTTTCTCATAGGGTCCGATGTTAAACCTAAGTCCCGCGCTGGCGGCCATGTGATTTATCGGATCGGAACGAAATGACCAGTCTTTGTAAAGGACCATCCATACATCATTCCTGTAAAGTTTGGTTGATTTTGCTTCAGTGGTTTCAGAGGAGAAGATGAAAATGTGAATTTCCCATAGGGCCAATGTTAATAACTATGTTCCGTGCTGGCGGCCATGTTTTTTTATCGGATCGGAACGAAATGAGCAATCTTTGTTAAGGACCTTTAGTACATCATTCCTGTAAAGTTAGGTTGCATTTGCGTCAGTGGTTTCAGAGCAGAAGAAGAAAATGAGAATTTTCCCATAGGGTCCAATGTTAAACCTAAGTTCCGCGCTGGCGGCCATGTTTATTCTCGGATCGGAACGAAATGAGCAATCTTTGTAAAGGACCTTCAATACATCATTGCTGTAAAGTTTGGTTGAATTTGCTTCAGTGGTTTCAGAGGAGAAGATGAATATGTGAAAAGTTAACGGACGGACGTCGGACGTCAAGTGATGGCAATAGCTCACACTGACCCTTTGGGTCAGGTGAGCTAAAAAAAACTTAAACATTTGATAACAGTGCAAAATTTTAAAGTCAGTGGAGCATGACTGCGGGTGCATATACATAAAAGGCCACTACTGATCTTTAGTGATGCTAATGCAACTGCATACCAAATATCAATGAGCAACTATGAGTGGTTGATGCTAAACAGACACGAACTAAAACTTGAACATTGATAAAAAGTGCAAAATTTCGAAGTCAGTGGATCATGACTGCGGGAGCATAGACATAATCCGCCACTGAAGCTGAGCTGCAATGACGCTAATGCAACTGCATATCAAATTTCAATGGGCAACTATGAGTGGTTGATGCTAAACGGACAAAAGAAAAAACTTAAACATTTGAAAAAAAAACAATTCAAAATTTCGAAGTCAGTAGAGCATGACTGCAGGGGCATAGACATAAAACGCCACCGAAACTGAGCTGAACTGATGCTAATGTTACTGCATACCAAATTTCAATGGACAACTATGAGTGGTTGGTGCTAAACAGACACAAGAAAAAAGTTAAACATTTGAAAAAAACAATTCGAAATTTCAAAGTCAGTGGAGCATGACTGCGGGGGCAAAGGCATAAAACGCCACTGAAACTGAGCTGTACTGATGCTAATGCAACTGCAGACCAAATATCAATAGGCTAGCACAGTTGGTTGATGTTAAACAGACCCAAGAAAAAACAAAAACAATTGTGGACGCTGCCACCGCCGCCGTCGCCGGAATCAACGTACCTTTCGACTATCGTCGAAGGCATGACAAAAACAAACGTCGTAACGTAGTGTTATTTCATATAAAACTTAATTTTTTCAAGAAATTGTCTTGAAGATATTTCTAATCAGATTTTAATTAATGTTTACTGTTAAACTCAGTTAAGTCTACAGTAACTGTTGCGTCAGATGATTTTGAAATATGTTTGTGGTTTATAAATTGAGAGAATTCATGATTTGAACAGAGTGAAATTTTCAGTGATGAATATATCAAAAATATATAGGGGGAAATGGTGTTCAAAATTATACTTTTGTTTAAACAATGATTCCTCTAAGACAAAGAATGGTAAAAATATCTTAAAATTATTGTTAGAAACTACTGGCAATTCCGAGTTTACCAGTAAAAATGTCATAAAAATCAAACAAGAAATAACTTCAGAATATTTTTTTTGGAGAAAATGCGATTTTATATGAAATAACTCTACGTTGCGACGTTTGTTCATAAAAATATGATCCAATGCTGTATATATTCACTAGTTTACGATTGTGATGTGAACCGAACCAGTTACCATATATAGGAAACTATAGTCGAAAGCAGACCAAATAGAAATCATTCAAAATGAAATGAATTCTGATAATCGATCATTTTGTAGAATTACCATTACTGAAGATTAATGTCGGAGGTATTTATCTTCAAAGTAAAGAAGTATGGCCATTAAGGCGTGAATTTTTTTCCTATATTGGGCCATTTTCAAAATATGCTCAAATGTTGTCAAAAATCGTCAAAGGTGGTCTCTAGTATGTGTACACATTAGAAATAAAATTAATATAGGCCATACTTGAATGTTTTCTGACTAATTAGTAGTCGAAAATGGCTATAAATAGCCTTGTAAGTCAATTTTAGCTATTTTACGGTGTTTGAGAAGATAGTACTACCCAAAGGACACCGAGAACCAAAACCATTTTTTTTTTTGCTGCGAACGTATAAACATTTGTCCTTCCAAATGGCAATATTTGAATATACTGAAGGTCCTATTCAACGAATTTTGACAAAAACCTACAAAAACTGTCAAAATCTGTTGGAATTGCATACAAGTGGCAAGTTCAGTGGCTGAATCTTTCATCTAAATGTGCGACAATGCATTTGAATTGACTTTGTTTTGAAAGTGTGTATAACAGATGATCTCTTGAAGCAGTTTTCGAGAAGACTTTATGTTTTCACAAAATTAGTATGCCGAATGAAATAAATCCACGGGTAAATGGCCATACCTCTTTTTATTTTGCAAGTCCCTAACTAATCCTGATTATAGGCTACCCTGTGCACTAACAAGATATAAATAACACAATAGGGAGGTTACTCTAAAGTTTTCAGTCTCTACATATGGCAATTTCGACAACTTATGTCTCTTTAGTGCAGATCAAATAACCAAAAAATGAAGACCTTAATTAAAAAATGTGTTTAATCAAATAGAGAACAAACAACAAAAAAGATCTAAATCAATAGACAAAATAAGCCAAAGAAGGAGCTTTGCATAGGGGAAATACTCCGTTGTTTAAGCATAATTTCCAAAAAATTAGATATTTCAAGTCTCCACATAAAATCGGTTTTCGGATTAGCACCGAAGCACTAATTACTGTATTTGTGAATATCATCGGGGACTAAGAGTCCACCATCACAGTCATCCGCAAAGTGGTAATAAATAACAAAATATCGAAGTTTCTGTCATACAGATTAAAAATCTGCAAACAATAAAAGCTTTTCGGAATATGCTTAATATAAAATTGTGGTTCCATGTACATTTTTTAAAATTTCTATTTTGATTTCTATTCAAGCGTGATAATGACAGACTAAACAACAAAACACCAAATTTAAGATTTTGAAGATGTCCCCTGAGCGCATGCAAAAAATAAGTACATTGAAGATCAAACGTCAAGATTTCTGAAAGAGTTGGTGGATAACGACTATCCTAATTGTCAACAAGTACAGCTTTTTCATGAGTTAAAATCACTGACCTTTTTGGGAAGAACCCTTATGTCTATTCTTGGGAAAACAGTAGCACCTCCAGCATCAACATCTGTCATCTATATACAAAAAGAAAAGTATTCATTTATTTGGACCAGATTCTGGTACAAAGAAAAACTGACATTGTTAATTAAAGACTGGAGTTTGTCTCTCCTGTACTATGGAGTCCGTAAAAAGATTTATGAGAAAATGCATGCTCTCTTATATTCATGTTATTGTGTACATGTTCTTGAGAAAAATCTCACAATGGTACACTATCATACTTTCAAATTTTGGCATTTTATTTTTTCAATTCTGACCATCTGTTTATATTGCTCTCAACTCATGATTTTATTTTTGCAGTCTCTTGCATTTGACTTGATAAGTGCCATGTGAACATTTTAATGTTGTGAATGTCTTCTTGTAGTATTTTTGTCCGGCAACAGATGTCAGCAATTGTAAGGACACTTTGTCAGTTATTTTTGTGTCGCCTGCACCTAGGGATCACCATCCGTCGTCTTGTGTCCGTACATCTGATCGTCTGTCTGTCTGTATGGCAGAAAATTTTTTACCATTATCCGCATCTCCTCCTAAACCGCTGGGTACTTTCCAAAGAAACTTGCAGGGATGCTTCAGTATATATTGGAGATGTGCACCATCCATTTAGTTATTCTTTATTTACGTTTTTCCAGATTTTGAAGCTATTTTTGGACTTTGTAGTTTTAGCTTATTTGAGTCATATGGTATACATCTATTATCCACAACTCCTCCTAAACCGCTAGGTACTTTCAAACGAAACTTTCAGGAATGCTTCAGTATATATTGTACAAGTGTACCATGCAGTTATTTTTTCCTTATTAATGTCTTTCCAGATTTTAAAGCTATTTTTTGGACTTTGTCATTTTAGTTTATAGGATTCACAGGATATATCTCCATTATCTTTAGGTATTCAATTGAAAAAATAGCTTCGTTTGCCGATGTATTATCCTCCTAGACCGCTTGGTACTTTCCATCCAAACTTGCAAAAATGCTTCAATATATATTGCAGATGTGCAGTATGCATTTAGTTTTCCATTAATTTTGAGTATTATATCAGATTTTTCGTCATTTAGCCTATTGGAGTCATAGGGTATACCTCCATTATCCGCAACTCCTCCTGGACCGCTTGGTACTTTCTACCGAACTTACAAAAATGCTTCAATATATATTTCTGTTGTGCACCGTGCATTTTGTTTTTCTAGCTATCTCTGGACTTCTTCAATTTACCTTATTGGAATAAATGGATATACCTTAATTTTCCGCAACTCCTCCTAGACCTCTTGGTACTTTCCAACCAAACTTGCTGGAATGCTTCAATATATATTGCAAACGTGCACCATGCGTGTAGTTTTTCAATAATTTTGATTTTTTCAGATTTTCTTGCTATTTTTGGACTTCATCATTTTAGCTCATTGGAGTCTTTAAGGAATGTCTTCATTATCCTTACCTTCTCTTAAACCGCTTGATACTTTATAACCAAACTTGCAAGAATGCTTCATTATATATTGTAGATGAGCACCATGCATTTTTACTTTATTTAATTTTGATTTTTTCTGATTATCTTTTGACTTTGTCATTATTTGACAAAACAGGAATTATTTAATATATATATAGTGCAGGTGACATATGTGTTACACGGAACACCCATGCATTTTTTATGTTTGATGAATAAAAGGAAAGATGCATGAATGTAACTTTATTCTACATCTAGCAATAAAATCCGTTCAAAACGGTTTTAGGGGCCTTGAACTTACTATGAGGTGTGAGAGAAGCTCATTGCTGAAATAATCATGGTGACTTCAAAATGAATAACAACAATAAAAACGTTGTACCATTGCTTGTTCTTGCAATTATCTGTACAGACTTTGTCTCGTGTGCATTAACTTCACACTGTTAATAAAACTAAAAATGATCTTTATTGTCCATATTTTATTATATTTTATTTATTTTTATTTCATTTTTATGCAGTTATTATTCAATTAATACGGAAACCAACTTTACAAATTGCCTCCCCCCTCCCCTCATGAGTAAATTTATATATTATATATGGTAGAAATTTTTTTGAAGTCTCGTCATGTGATAAATAGAGTTTGTGATAAATTTTGAAACGGAACCCAACAAAATATTTCACCTGAGGATTTTGACGTTCATACTTTCCCTATGTATAATACGTTCGGATTTAACCATACATGTACATGAAACTAACAGCCATTCTAACAAATTTTACTTACATACAATAAAAATGTTGCTATTCTGTTACCATGGATAATCTCTGTTTCTGAGAGGTCGTTATCATCTCTCTAAAATGTTGTTAAATACATTTATTTTATTTAATAAATATGCGCTAATAACAAAGTCCGAGAAACTACTCCATATCTTACACAAAGTTTGTATAACATACCTCTGGCGTTCGTGTAACGTGTGCATAACTAACCAACAATACGTTGGTCGTGAAATTTGGAGCATGTTCAAACTTTTCCGACGCACTCAACGTTTAACGTGTGTCCAAGTGTTTGTAACGTGTTGACAACGTGCTGCTAACTTATACAACGCAACAAGTATGTTCGAAAATATTCTTACACGTCGGTACACGTTGGCCCCCTGTGTGTTTTACTGTAGTAGGGTCATAAGAATATTATTATTTTGCAGAAATGAGTTGGGACATGAATTTTACTACTGAGGCATCACAATTGTTGTTTTATTATTTTTGACGTCATTCTGTAACAAACATATCAATATCCACACTTTTTCCTCAAGAAACAGTATAGCAGCTGCTTTAAAGGACTTTTGCATCCCAGTTTAAAAAATACAACTGCAACTTTTTATCAAATTATTTACAGCAATATCTCCGCAAGGTAACACACAAAATCGAAATTAAAGTATATACATGGAAATTAAAAAGATAAAATTTCTGATATAATGGCCATTCTTTAATAATGAAGTAAAAACAAAAATGTATTTCACAATAATCTTCACATGCGTAACATTCTCAATTATTTTACAAACATACAGCATTCTCAAGCACATAGACATTAAAATCAACCTACAACACCATGACGTCACAAACAATAGACAAAATACGGGAAATTACGTCACATAAAGTAGAGGCAAAATTTAAAAGTAAAACCGGTCAAAGTTCACAAAAAATAAGAAAATAGAAAATGCAAAAAGTAAATAGCTAAAACACACGATAGCTCTGCGCTAAGCAGTATCCATGTCTTTATCATAAGACATACAGTTTCCACAGTTTGTACTGATATTACCATTACATCTATACCTGATTTATTGAAATATTCAGAAATAAATGGTGTTTGCTTCTTAGCAAAATATAAACTCGGATAACTTACATTGACATGATGTTTTATGACTTACCGTTGAAAAATCAAAATGGGGATCGTAATGTCCTCCAATACCATAGTTCGCCACCTAAAATCATAAATAAGTTGTCTTTATACTGTAATGTATCAGATATATTGTATGAGACACAAAGTAATAATTCCTTGTATTTTGCAATTTTAGGGGTTAAGTAGTTCCCTTTTAATTTTTTTGTGTAAGAATTCAACGCCTGAGAATAGGTTGGACGATGAACCATCCCTCAGGCTTTCTTGCATATTTCATTTTTGTTCATTTGTTTTGTTTATGTCATACTCTCTCAATTCATGATGAATGTGAATTACCGTGATTTTGGATTTTTTACTGTTGAATTCGCCTTTCCTCGGTTTTGCTTCGGTATTCGTTTGCCGATGTGTTCATCTGATTATGAGTAATAAAACTAAAGATGGTTTAGGAGTTTCGGATCTGTCTAAAAATAATGTGTGTGGCACCGCGAACGTATATCATTCAGGGGACGTGATCTTAGAAATATAACTAGAGGCTATCAAGAGCCTGTATAGCTCACCTGGTCCATGACTGACATAGACTGCAACCCAAATTAACCTAATGTTAAAGTGTCTCATTTTCTAGAAGTTTCAAAGGAGAAAATCTTTGAACGTGTTTTTCCAAAAGGGTCCAATGTTAAACAATGGTTCCCGCTGGCGGCCATCTTGGATGAGGTGCAGAATTGTCAGACATAATTTTTAAGAAGACCATTAAAGGCCTATTGTGACCAAGTTTGATTCCAACTGACCAAGTAGTTTCAGAGAAGAATGTCTTTGAATGTGTTTTTCTCATAGGGTCCAATGTTAAACTATGTTCCCTGCTGCTATCTTGGAATACATGCAGACTTACGAGACACATTCTTTGATAGGTACCGATGAACAGTTGTCACGAAGTATGGTTCCAACTGGGCAAGTAGATTCAGCAGTTTCCTTGGTTGATTTAAAGCCCCACTATCCATTACAACCCATTTCAGACCATCATATTCAAACAAAATTTGGGCCGGGGTTCCCCTTATTATTCATAAAATACATATTGCTGAAATCGAAACATTCCAAGTCCCCCTTTCCATAAAAAAATTTTGGCAGGGGTTCCCCCTTATAATTTAGTTTAAACATATTTCTTATATTGTGAAGAAAAGTATGAAGCACAATACTTTTTTCAAAGATTCAGTGTTCTGGTTTGGTTCCCATTGCAACTGAAGGCTCTACTATCCATTACAACCAATTTCAGACCACCATTAAAAAACTTGGGCAGGCGTTCCCCTAATAATCCAAGCAATATGTATTGCTGAAATCAAAAGCAATTCAAATCCCTTTAAAAAACAAAAAAATTGGCAGGTGTTCCCATTATAATAAAGTTTATACACATTTCTAAAATTGTGAAGACCAGAGGCTCCTGGGAGTCTGTATTGCTCAATTGGCTTTCAGTTGCGACAATCAAGCTTACATTGTAAGTTATACAGATGAACTTCAGTCTCTCAAACTTTGGTAGCTGGAGCACCACTAATATCTTGAACTGTATTTAAAGTCTGATATATTTCTTTGTTTGGCTTTTTTGACAAAAAACGTTCTTGCTAAGGACCACTTTCGACACCAGTTATGAAGTCGAAACATCATTTTGTAAATGGCAGGCAATGACAATTTTCAACATCGGTTTTGAAGTCGCAACATCAATATCTATTTGGAAACCAAATTTCATTGAAATTGGTCAATGTTGAATTTTCCCGCCTTTTTTGGTGGCCATTTCGAAAATGGCAGTCAACGGACAATTTTCAACATCATTTTTGAAGACGCAACATCAATATCTATTTGGAAACCAAATTTCATTGAAATCGGACAATGTTGAATTTTCACGCCTTTTTTTTTTGGCGGCCATTTTAAAAATCTCATTCAAAGAACAATTTTTAACATCGGTTTTGAAACTGCGACATTAATACCTATATGGAAACCAAATTTCATCGAAATCGGACAACGTTGAATTTTCCCCCCTCTCTTGGTGGCCATTGGGAAAATGGCGGTCATCAAACAATTTTCAACACTGGTTTTGAAGTCGCAAAATTAATATCTATTTGGAAACCAAATTTAAATGAATCGAACCATGTTGAATTTTCCCGCCTTTTTGGCAGCCATTTTGAAAATGGCGGTCAACGAAGGATTTTTCTTTTCAACACCAGTTTTGAATTCCCCACAAACATTTGTCAGTTTACACTTAACCTTCATCTTCTATAGTTGAAAAAATATGAAAATTTTGAAAATTCTGTGAAAAAGGGGCAATAACTCCTACAAGGAATTTTGGATTTTCTTCAAAATTTCAGGGTGGGTAGATCTTGATATGCTGAACATTTTTGAAATTTAAAGTTAACTTCCATCTACTAAAGATCAAAAATTAAATATATTAAAATTTTGAAAAATTTTCGGAAAAGGGGCATAACTCCAAAATAGTTAATCAGATTTTCTTCAAAATCGCAAGGCAGGTAGATCTTGTCACGCTGATCACTTTTACACCTCGTCAGATTTTTAATATCTGTACGTTTTTGAGTTATTTGCGAAAAACAGCAATTTACCCCCTATGTGCTATTTTTTAGTAACGGCAGCCATGTTGTTTAGTCCTCGGACTCATCGGATACAATTTAGAAACAGGATACCCTGGTGATGATTTAAACCAAGTTTGGTTAAAATTGGTTCAGTGGTTTCAGAGGAGAAGATTTTTGAAAAAGTTTACGACGGACGGACGACGGACCCTTCGGGTCAGGTGAGCTAAAAATATAACATTTAAAAAACGAACCTCAAATTAGCTTATTTTTACAGAGATTCAAGAAAGAAACCCTAATAGCTGATCATATCTCTGGAAAAAAGTGGGCTTTCATCCATTGTACACACCCTTTAAAGAAATGATCAAATCGTTATCCAGTTGGTGCACGACATTTGGTCGGAAAGTGCATTTTTTCATTTAATGAAAATGCTCAGTCATAACACTGAAATAACAGCTTTGCCGACAAAAAGAAAAAAAAGTCGAAAAAAAACCAAGAAAAAATAAGACTGTAGATAATCTTTCAAAAGAACAGTAACCAAACCGATTAAACCAAATTAGTTCAGATTTACAGCCAATAGCATGCATAAAGAAGAACTGAAAGAAACAAAATCATAAAAAAAACGGTGAAACATAAAGATTGTGGTTACTTCTAAAAATTCTCGTAACAATTCTGTGCCTTATTTAACGAGGAGGGAGACAAAAACCCCATATCTCGTAAAGACTATCAACATTATGCTAAAATTAATATTATTTGTAGACAAGAACCAAAGTTATTCATTAAAACCATTTGCTAATATAGTCTACGCAGTGGCCATGCACTAGTGCCATACCATAATGCATACGCAAAGTTTTTTTCAGTGTAAAACGCGTAAAAATTAAAGGCGATTGAACCATCTATGGACGGAATATTGCATAATGGAGATGATCCCAGTTTTCCGGTATACATTAAAGAAGTAGTAAAAGCAGGAAACACCTACAATAGCCGAAAATAAAACTGCACAAGAAAAAACAAATGCAAGACAAAAGACGAACGTAGCTAGGAACTCCTAATATACATGTAGTAGTACATGGATCTAGCGTTGCTCGACAATTCGAAATGGTTTCCGCTAAAACAGGTATAACAGTTCAGCTTGAATCTTGGAACCTTGGATATACCACCCATAGTATAGTAATAAGTTTAGTGTAGTCCATAACCATCACAATCACATTTGTCAAATCCATTTAAAAAATCAAGATACCGACAAAAAAATCATATTGTGGAAAGAGTATTATTGGGAAAATATTCTAACTAGACTTGTTATAGAGATTCAACGGATAATTATATGCTTTGTTTATATTCTGTTTGATTCTCTACTGAGCTATAAAAATGATGAGCAAATTATAAAGGAAATCAAGTCAATTAAGGTCAATATGCATATATATATTGGGGGAGTTGATATAAGATGTGACAGCCATTTATTATTTCTGCATATTGACCTTATATATATATATATTGTGAATTTAAAGGAGGATAACAAAAGAGCAAAATCATAATTCTGTTTTATCTTATAATGGAGAAAAAAGAAAAGAAAACTAAAATGAAAACAGTACAAATACAGGGACAATAACTGTCATATGAACCCATCGTCTTCGAAACACGTCACATCATCGTAACAAATTGCAAGAATTGTAAAAATTTAACAGAATTGTTCACATTTTTATTTGAATACTCCAAAACTTACAAATTATATTTTCGATTTTTTTTTTGGCAATGGAAGGGGAGGTTTGGTGCACTAAAAAATTTAAACAAAATTTAAGCATGGAGTTCGTATAGGTGTCAATACATGTAGGTTGATTTTTGCATGCATTTCAAGCAAATACAAATGTAGTTGGTCCATGCATTGACTGAATTTGTCTAATTTTAGTATGATTTTCAAGCTTAATAAGGTGGCCCGCTCTAAAAATTAGAATTTTGAGATTTGAGAATAAATGGTGCGATATGTAAGAACATAGTCAAGATAAAATATTGAAATCCAGAATACTCAATTTTGAGATGCCTGCATGTTTCAAATTCAATGCTTGAAACTGATTCTCTACACATTCATTTTGTATGACCCTCAAAACCTCAATAAGAAGTTCACAAAAAATGTTTCATAAAGCTATTTCAAATATGATGAGAAAGTAAAAGTTAAGTTTTAATACAATTGAAAAATTCTGTCCAAAATCAAAAGTTGTGTAGAAACATAAATGTAGCCACATTTATCAAGGACGAAGCCGGATAGAAGGGTAGCGAAAAAGTCTCGGAAGGCCACATTTTAGCAACATTTCATAAAAAGTGGCCCCTGATATGGTTGTCCGCGCTTTAAATCAAACTCAAGAAATGCTTTTTGGAACTGAAATTATATCTGATCAAACCATATTAAAGATAATTTATCATTCTGAAAATGGTGGAGTGGATAACCATCCCCATCGTTCTTTTTTCGGTATTCGATTGCATCTTCAAATGGAGGGAGTGTGATGGTATTTTCATCTATTTATTTATCTAATTTTGAGTAGTAAAAAGGGTAGTGATCTAAATAGGTACAATAATATCAGTAATTTTCAATAAATAAAGTGACATTTAACTTCTTTCTTTAGAATTCAAAGTCCCATATCTGTGAAAAGGAAATTTTAAAACAAAAAATCAAAGTGAACTTTTTTATATCATACCCAACAATTCTGATAAATTTGGAGAAAAATTACCAACGTATTTTTTGTTGTAGTACATACAATATGAGAACAGAAAGTGTAAATATATGCACGTTTGGGAAATTCTAATCTATAGGGACTGGAACAAAAATAAAGAAAGCTTTCTTTCGTCGAATCGTACATTTTTGCATCGTTTCAAGAAAAATGACCATAGTGCTTCCAGTTAAAGTGCGACGGTTGCACACACACTGTTTTTTGTTTTCAAAAATACGTACCACCAAAAGTAGGCGTATTCAAACGGAGGACAGTAGGAACGCTTTTACATTAATTCTACATGATCTATTCCATAACTTCAAGTTGTTTAACATCACACTCAAATTTTCAGCATATGTTGCTGTTCTTGAGGTGATAAGTCCCTCCTGAACGGATACTGAAATCAGTAAGATATTATCTAAGTAGATGGTAGTTGGTTGTAGTGGCACTGACATATTTTGTTTTGTTATTGATGATACCGGAAAATTGACACAAATGAACAAAAAACAGTATAGAAGCAACGCAAGCCGAACATGCACGAAGTTGAAACCCATAAATTTTAAATAAGTTACTTCCTGTAAGTTGTCAGCAAACGGTAGTATCTGTCTTGCATGAGTCAGAAAGACTCATAATATTTCAGTCTATTATATAATCCCCAAAGCAATGAACCTTTAAAAGACACAAAGATAAATAAAAGAATACTAAGGATTTAGACTTCCTGAAAATGTCTAAATAATTGCTATTTACGGATTAAACTATGGACTTTAAACTATGACCTTATCTTGCATAAAACCTCTTGCTGACCTAGTCCAGTATGAACCAGTGACTTACTTGCAAATAGTCTGCAGACGCTAAATCTAATCCTGTCGCAGCTTTAATTCTGCTCTGTACTCTATCAATAGTGGAATCTTCATTATCTCCAAACCATGCTCTGAAAACATATTTAGTCGTATAACATCTATGGAACGTTTACAATATATGTATTACAAAGTACTACACTTCTTAAAGTTTCCGTAAATATACTTTATCAAAAATTAAACTACAATGAAATAGGCATAGGTGGGGTCCCAAATAGGCTGTCTCAAAGATATGATTACTACCACGACTTCATTTTAATGCCACAACGTTCATTATAACTATGTGCTAAAATTAGTCTACATTGCAATATATCAATTTATATTCAATTGGATGCATTGAAAGAAAAAAACTGTTGTCAGTGTAATAACACTTTTTTTTCTTTTAGAAGAATGTTCTCAACATGGGTTTTAATATTCATAAAATAATTCCAAGATATATTATTAGAATTCCCATACAAACAGAGGTATATTGACACATTATAGAAGGAAACTGATCGTATGTTTCATTTCCATTTAAAGGTCAAATAGACCATTTCACGGTTATTGCAGCCATACTGGATAGAGGAGCAACCTTTCAGAAAAGAGGTAGAAATAGTTTCAAAAATACGGGAAACTGTTACGGTTACAGAATTATTGCTCGGCAACACGCATATACTATCCCGTACTTTTATACCATTCTCTCCTCTTTCCAGAAAAATATGGCTGAAATAGCTGTGGTTTATTACTGAATTGGTTTATTACCTCTCTACGATTCCTATCCGCATGCTACTACTTGATATTGGTTTTGCTGTTGAAGTAAACTTTTGTTTTTTATATATATTTTGATTTCGATATTAGACAACCTTTTAGATATGTTCTTTAGCAGAATGTGATCCGTTGCATTTCCTTTTATTTGTCTAGCACCGCGACTTTTGTATATAATCATATTACAGACATATTTGATTACAATATTTTTTTGTGTATATTCTTTAAATATTGAACTTACGTTTTAGTGATTCTATAACTGGCAGTTTCGAGTACTCCCGTTGTTGGGTTGTGAACTGTTGCTCTTTTTAACTGTAATATAGTTAGAAATGTTATGAAAAAATATACCTAACTACATAACCTACAAGAAGAATGTTGTATAAGGTATGAATGACTGGAAATTGGAAAAAATAATCTTTTTAAGAGCAAGCAGATAGAACCTCCTAGCTTTCTAGTATTAAAGATTATTGGCCCTATTTTAAATGCTATTCCATATAATTTCTTTTATTTTGCAGGATGATCGTCCGTGTATACGATTTCAAGCATGCCCTAGTTCACTTGAATGCAACTTTAAAATTAAGATTGTATTGCTTTATAAGAGAGAAAAAATTGAAGATATCCAACGCCACCACTAAAACATTACAACGTTTGATTTCCATGATTTTTAACAGAATTATTCATATTGATGAATGGAGGATAAATAGTAAATTGCTAAACATTTGACCAACCCATTCAATGGCACAACATTTCAGTAGATATATAGTAAAGAAACCAACAAAAACTTCTGGTCATCGAGGAACTGTAATTTTTTTTTATCAAATCCCTTTTCTTTGATTTTTTACGGTTGCTTCATTTGGTCAACCAAAGAAAATCGGAAGTAGATCATTTCCGACCTATGGTATTAGGATCTACTAGACCACTTTTCAATACGTCACAGTATAGAAAACGTCACGTCAGAGCCTAAAACGTCATGAAGTTGGTCACATGGGGTGGACACGTTTGTGACGTAGGGCGGACAAACAACAACTGGTGAATCTGAATACCAGAACTCGGATATGGTCTATTTGTCAGCATTTCATGCATAGTTTTCATATAGGACCACGAATTAAACATCAAACCTTCCGATAAATCCAATTTTTGTTTTAACTTTTTCATAGCACTAATATTGTAAAACCACGAATTTCAGTATCCTCGAAATACTACATTTTTTCTAACCATGAAAATTAGTACCCATGATATTAAATGAATCCACAGCGGTGCATTGTATTTGCGCCAATTAGTATTTCATTTGTGCCAAAAAAATATTTCATTTGCGCCACAAACTTCACTTCATTTGCACCAAAATAAAAACTTTGCATTTGCGCCAACTACAGGTAAATAGTATAGATAAAAGTAAAAATAATTTATTATTTAGNAAAACAAGAGGCTCTCAAGAGCCTGTATCGCTCACCTGGACCATGGCTGACATAGATAAAAGGCATTTCCAATAGGAAAAACAAAACATAAAATTTAGCAGAATACTTTTTTTTTCTAAAATTACAGTATTATTGTTTGGTTTCCATGGCAACCGAAAAATCCACCATCCATTACAACCCATTACAGAACACCATTCAAAAAAATTTGGGCAGGGGTTCCCCTTATAATCAAGGTAATACATAATGCTGAAATTGAAACATTCAGACCACAATTCAAATAAAAATTAAAAAAATTTGGGCAGAGGTTCCCCTTAAAATCAATAGGGCCAATGTAAAAACTATGTTCCAGATGGTAGCCATCTTGGATGAGGTATGGACCTGCCAGATACATTTTTTGGATGGGACCACCTAAGAACCATTGTGGCTTAGTTTGGTTCTAATTGGACCAGTAGTTTCTGAGAAGAAGATCTTTGAATGTATATTCCATAGGGTTCAATGTTAAAACTATGTTCCCGCTGGCGGCCATCTTGGATGAGGTACAGACCTGCAAGATACCTTTTTTCGGGAAGGGACCATCTAAGGACCATTGTGGCCTAGTTTACTTTTAATTGGACTAATAGTTTCTGAGAAGAAGATCTTTGAATGCCTTTTCCATAGGGTCCAATGTTACAACTATGTTCCTGCTGGCGACCATCTTGGATGAGGTACATACCTGCCAGATATCTTTTATGAATGGGACCATCTAAGGATCATTTTGGCTAAGTTTAGTTTTATTTGGACTAGTAGTTTCTGAGAAGATGATCTTTGAATGTCTTTTCCATAGGGTGCAATGTTAAAACTGTGTTCCCCGTTGGCAGCGATCTTGGATTAGGTACGCACCTTCCGGATACCTTTTTTTGGAAGGGACCATCTAAGGATCATTGTGACTAAGTTTGGTTATAATTGGACTGGTAGTTTCTGAGAAGATCTTTGAATGTAATTTCCAATTAGGGTCCAATGTTAAAACTATGTTCCCTGTTGGCGGCCATCTTGAATTAGGTACGGACCTGTCAGATACCTTTTTTGGAAAGGACCATCTAAGGACCATTGTGTCTAAGTTTGATTATAATTGGACTCAGTTTCTGAGAACAACATCTTTGAATGTCTTTTCCATAGAGTCCAATGTTAAAACTATGTTCCCAGCTGGCGGCCATCTTGGATTAGGTACGGAGCTGCCGGATACCTTTTTTGGAAGGGACCATCTACGGACCATTGTGACTAAGTTTGGTTATTATTGGACCGGTAGTTTCTGAGAAGAAGATCTTTGAATGTAATTTTCATAGGGTCCAATGTTTAAACTATGTTCCCCGCTGGCGGCCATCTTGGATTAGATACGGACCTGTTGGATACCTTTTTTGAAAGGGACCATCTAAAGACCATTGTGTCCAAGTTTGGTTATAATTGGACTGGTAGTTTCTGAGAAGAAGGTCTTTGAATGTCTTTCCTAGAGGGTCCAATGTTAAAACTATGTTCCCCGCTGGCGGCCATCTTGGATTAGATACGGACCTGTCGGATACCTTTTTTGGAAGGGACCATCTAAGGACCGTTGTGACTAAGTTTGGTTATAATTGGACTGGTAGTTTCTGAGAAGAAGATCTCGAAATGTCTTTTCCATAGGGTCCAATGTTAAAACTATGTTCCCCGTTGGCGGCCATCTTGGATTAGATACGGACCTGTCGGATACCTTTTTTTTTGGAAGGGACCATCTAAGGACCATTGTGTCTAAGTTTGGTTAAAATTGGACTGGTAGTTTCTGAGAAGAAGGTGTTTGAATGTCTTTCTAATAGGGTCCAATGTTAAAACTATGTTCCCCGCTGGCGGCCATCTTGGATTAGATACGGACCTGTCGGATACCTTTTTTGGAAGGGACCATCAAAGGACCATTGTGTCAAAGTTTGGTTATAATTGAACTGGTAGTTTCTGAGAAGAAGATCTTTGAATGTCTTTCCCATAGGGTCCAATGTTAAAACTATGTTCCCCGCTGGCGGCCATCTTGGATTAGTTAGGACATGCCGGATACCCTTTTTTGAAGGGGATCACCTAAGGACTATTGTGACCAAGTTTGGTTCCGTTTGGCTCAGTGGTTTCAGAGGAGAAGATCTTTGAATGAAAAGTTTACGACGGACGGACGGACGACGGACGGACGGACGGACGACGGACGCCAAGTGATGACAAAAACTCACCCTGGCATAGCCAGGTGAGCTAAAAAGTGACAGAAAAAGTCCGAATCAATTACAGGGAGAGACCAGTAAGGATACGACAGAATCAAGAAAACACAAACCAACACAAAACATTTTTTTGGCAAGCCGTCATATTCCAGACTTGGAACGGGCATTTTATAAATCAAATGGTTGGTAATAACAAAATTTCCGATCACAGTTGTCAAGAACCAAAGTCATTGAGAAAAAAAGATGATTAAGGTGGAAACCAAAGGAAAACTGTCGACCACAATGGTCCTAACGTGGTACAGGCATTTCAAAAGAAATGGTGGGTTAAACTGGTTTTATGGCATGCCAAATCTCCCCTTCCATTGCGGTAGTGTCCGGTAGCAGCAATTTCTATGGAAAGGTCGGACAGTTGAAAGAAACGAGAAATACTGTGAGCACAGCTGACTAAATGATAGCAACCTCGCTAGCCAAACTAAAATATATGGTCGAAATTTGGGTATGGGAAACCACAAAACTTGGTCAGATAGAAATTTAAAAGAAGGAGGTACATTTTGAACTCAGTTCATACATTCATTAGTTTGGTAGAAGTTGCGGAGAGCATACCAGTACCCCTTCCTTTGTGACAATCCATATGTAATTCCATTCATGGCTATGGGAAACCCAAAACTGGACAGATCAAACTTTTGAAGAGGAGGTAAACTACGACATGATGTGGTGCAGATTCTCTGAAAGTTTCTTCAAATTCCATCCATTGGTTTAGGAGGGGTAACGGGTACCATACCAGTGTCCCCTAATGAAAATGCATGGCTATGGAAAACCGAAAAACTGGTCAGATCAAAACTTAGAATAGGAGGTGCACTATGAGATGCTCTGAAAGTTTCATCCATCAAATTCCATTTATTGGTAAAGAAGGAGTTTCGAAAGGGATTTCCATACCAGTACCTCCCTACTGACAATACATGGCTAAGTCCATGCACAGGGACTTGCTCCCGGTCTAGAAAAAAAATTGTTTACTATCAAATATGAATCTCGGAGAAAAAAACACAAGGGAAATCCTATTCCTGATACCCCGCTCGCTTCGTTTTCAATTTTCTCAATAAAATAACCCAAACCTTATAATTCTGCCTTTTACATTCTCTTCCTGAATGATTTTCTAAACAGAAAACCCATTTTATATCGTAGGAAAGCCCAACTTCATTCCTATATCTCGATTCGTTGACTCGTATTTAACATTTAGGATAGTTCATGGCACTGAATGTGAAACTACCATGACCTTCACATTCTAAATTTGAATCATTCACGCGGGATTCTCGGGACTTTTCATTCAGTCAAAATGTTTTTATATTTTGATTTCGATATTAGACAACCTTTTAGATATGTTCTTTAGCAGAATGTGATCCGTTGCATTTCCTTTTATTTGTCTAGCATCGCGACTTTTGTATATAATCATATTACAGACATATTTGATTACAATATTTTTTTATGTATATTCTTTAAATATTGAACTTACGTTTTAGTGATTCTATAACTGGCAGTTTCGAGTACTCCCGTTGTTGGGTTGTGAACTGTTGCTCTTTTTAACTGTAATATAGTTAGAAATGTTATGAAAAAAATATACCTAACTACATAACCTACAAGAAGAATGTTGTATCTGGTATGAATGACTGGATATTGAAAAAAAAATAATCTTTTTAAGAGCTCCTAGCTTTCTACTATTAAAGATTATTGGGCCTATTTTAAATGCTATTCCATATAATTTCTTATATTTTGCAGGATGATCGTCCGTGTATACGATTTCAAGCATGTACTAGTTCACTTGAATGCAACTTTAAAATTAAGATTGTATTGCTTTATAAGAGAGAAAAAAATTGAAGATATCCAACGCCACCACTAAAACATTACAACGTTTGATTTCCATGATTTTTTTACAGAATTATTCATATTGATGAATGGAGGATAAATAGCAAATTGCTAAACATTTGACCAACCCCTTCAATGGCACAACATTTCAGTAGATATATAGTAAAGAAACCAACAAAAACTTCTGGTCATCGAGGAACTGTATTTTTTTTATCAAATCCTTTTTCTTTGATTTTTTACGGGTGCTTCATTTGGTCAACCAAAGAAAATCGGAAGTAGATCATGGTATTAGGATCTACCAGACCACTTTTCAATACGTCACAGTATAGAAAACGTCACGTCATAGAGCCTAAAACGTCATGAAGTTGGTCACATGGGGTGGACACGTTTGTGACGTAGGGCGGACAAACAACAACTGGTGAATCTGAATACCAGAACTCGAATATGGTCTATTTTTCAGCATTTCATGCATAGTTTTCATATGGGACCACCAATTAAACATCAAACCTTCCGATAAACCCAATTTTTGTTTTAACTTTTTCATAACACTAATATTGTAAAACCACGAATTTCAGTATCCTCGAAATACTACATTTTTCTAACCATGAAAATTAGTACGCATGATATTACATGAATCCACAGCGGTGCATTGCATTTGCGCCAATTAGTTTTTCATTTGTGCCAAAAATATATTTCATTTGCGCCACAAACTTCACTTCATTTGCACCAAAATAAAAACTTTGCATTTGCGCCAACTACAGGTAAATAGTATAGATAAAAGTAAAAATAATTTATTATTTAGGCTAATTTTTACATGTTTTTCCTTCTTCTGTTTGCCAGAATTACCCTTTTCACCTGCTCACTGGGGGGGGGGTTAATATAGTAAGATAGTGCTTAATGCTTAAACTAATATAACACTATACAATAGCACTTTTCTAAATTCGTAACGATGTACAATCAATCCTGTTTAAAGGTTCAGTAGTACCATAACACATAGTAAATATAAATATGGAAGAATTTACAAAGCCAATGAAAATATCACTTCGGAATTTAATAGGCAGAATATCATATACACACCTCCTCCCACTTAATCTATTTGATCTGAATACAACTAATATTATCTAAACGAATCTGTGAAGTGAAATTTGTACATAATTAATTATATTGCGGTTTCATTTTAAAGAATACGTTAAATATTTTTTCAATGATACTTAAAAAATTAAAATATAAAACAGGATATTGAATACTGTTTCTACTTCTTATTACTTGAAAATTTACCTGTTAATTTTTTACCTGAGAAATGGCGCAAATGAAATATAAGCATGAAATATCCCTCTTCTCAAAAATTGGCGCAAATGCAATGCGCCCATCCACAGTACCTAAAAACTGAGAAATAATGACGTATTTACTGGATGGGACTCTTGGAAATGAAAACTATCCCCACATTCTGTATGTAGACCCTTAACCTTCAAGTCCAAGATATTGCAATCAAAATTGTTGGGAATTTATTAAATTTACCCAAACTGGAGTAAAAAATGTTGCATCAATAAAATGTATTCATACTGGTTAATAGGTAGAATTAAACCAAAGGTAATCAACGATTCGAAAGATTCGGCACATTGTCACAGTAACCCAATTTTGCATGGCTGACCTAATATATACAAGGATATATAATCCTACCGATGTATATTGACTGAGATATGAACTCGTGCGTAAACTTGAATGAAGTCAAACAAGCGGAAACTACAAGTCAAATAACTAAATACCGAAATTACTGTGAATTTATTTTTTGCATATGCGCATTTCGACATCTTATGTCTCTTCAGTGCAGATAAAATTTAAACGTTTGGAAGACTTTAAAATCAAATATGTTAAAAACTGATAGAGAACAAATACCCAATATGATCTACATTTGTAAATGTAAAGCCAAAATCAGCCAAGGATAGAGCTTTACATGAGGGAGATACTCCTTAGTTTTCAACAAAATTTACAAAAATTCTAGATATTGCAAGGTTCGAAATAAAACCGGCTTTCGGGTCAGCACCGAAGTACTGACTACTGGGCTGGTGAATACCCTCGGAGACTAACAGTCCACCAACAGCATCGACCAAGTGGTAACAAATAACTAAATACCGAAATTACTGTGAATTTATTTTCTGCATGTGCGCATTTCGACAACATATGTCTCTTTAGTGCAGATAAAATCTAAACGTTTGGAAGACCATCAAATCAAATATATTAAAAAACTGATAGTGATCTAATTTAGCCTGGATGCTGACCTACCTTCAGAGTTCCATTCATATGTTAGGGTATATGATCCTACTATGCATAGTAACTGAAATCTTACCTCATGCATATACTTGAATGTCATCAATCAAGCAGAAAAGATACGTCAAAATGACCACATTTCACCTGGATGCTGACATTTCATCAGAGATGCATGCATATGCAAGATTACATTACCCTACCATGTATAGGGACTAAGATCTGAACTCGTCTGTAAATTGGAATGTAAGTCACTCAAGCGTAAAATGTAGATCAAAGTGACCTAATTTTGACTTGATAGTAACATATCATCAGAAATGCGTCCATATGCAAAGTAACATGGTCCTACCATGTGTAGTGACAAAGTTGCGAAATCTTTCATAAACTTGAATGTTAATCAATCAAGTAGAAATATAGGTCAAAGTGACAAATTTTTGACTGGATGCAGACCTACCATCAGCATATGCGATGTTACAAGATTCTTTCTTGAAATAATGGCGACTGAGATTTTAACTCGTCAATCAACTTGAATGTTACTCAATCAAGCAGGAAAATAGGTCAAAGTGACATTATATTGTCTGGATGCTGACCAACGACTAGAGGTGTGTGCATATGCAATGTTTGATGATCACATCATGTACACTGAGGATGCAAATTTGAATGAAATCAAAGAAGTGGACAATACTATTCAAATAGACCTAATTTTGATAGAGTCTGTCAGTCATTCAAAGATGTGCCTGCATAAAATTTAATGACCCTACCATGCATAGCCACACAGATACACAACCAAATATGGTCTTTGCGAGATTAAGAAAATTTACAATAATTGAAATAACAAATATGCAATTTAAGGGAAATTTGATATAGCTAAACATCTAAAAATGTATGGTTTCTTGTGTGGGGCAGCAAAAAAAGGTCGTAGACAATGATTAGAAAAGGTCATCTCAGTGCCAAGTAAGAGAAAACATATTGAATCGCAGTTCGCACCGAACTTCCAATTTTTCCACCAGGGACTGATATCTATCAGAATACATCTTAAATTATTGGAAACCCTGATTAATAAGGCGGTCACCGATATAACTATGCCTATATAATTATAATTAATACTAGCTCTCGTGTAACGAATCAGTTGTGAAACATCCACTCCGTATGCAAGCGAAGTAGGAATATTACTCTCCATGTGAGGGCAATTGATAATTTTGAAATTAAAGTGGTCCCTTTTGTCGTAAATTTTATTACTGAATTGACCATTTCTGGGTACCTTTAAAACGTAAGTCTAAAAAGATATAGATCTTGCAGTTTCTGTTGTTTCCTTTATCTCTAATTCTAGAGGATATATTAATATGATCCATTTAGCAAAACGTGCGTTATTAAAGGAAAGATCATCATCAATGATTGAATGGTCTAGCATTTTCTTATTCTATGTGCCTTTACGGTTCCCTGAAGAAATTCAGTCGTATGAGAGTGTGGAAACAAATCTGTGAGTAAATTGATTTATAGTCTTAGACAACAAATTCTTCGAATATGCAAAGACCTATTGAATGGCCCAATAATTCAGGCTTCAGTTTATCATGAGGAAGTGTAGGTGAAAAATCTAGATATTGCAATTTTCTATATATAAAACGGTTTTCATGTCAGTGACGAAATACTGACTACTGGTTTGGTGAAACCCTCGGGAAAATTATTCTATTAACGTTTCACAACCTATAATCTACGTATGTCCATAAATTTCTACGATCTTTGGTTTTTATATACCACATCTAATCATACTGACTTTTGGAAGTGTACATCATGACAGATGTCTAATAAACGGGAAAGAATAATATTCGTCCACAGCAACTTATCCCTCTTCTGTTGTTTTAATGTCAGTTTTGTGTTTTTATGATTGATTTGATAATGAGTGGTGAATTGGATCCCTCCTACAATTTGCTACACTTTTCTGATGAGGTATATTATAATTTATATTTATATTTTTTCCTATATATTCTCTATATCTAACAAGTCTATTTTGATCCATAAGATACAGTTCAAAGTATCTGAATTCAAAGAAACTAGTTTTACCAACTATCCACATTATGTACATATCTTTATTTTCAATACTTTTATTACGAACCCTCTGTAGATTTTTGAGAGAAGTTCACGAGGGTTTAACTTAAATAAAAAAGCAAGCAACTGTTTTTCAAAGAATAAGTTTTCTTTATCATTAGTAAAGCATCTTGCAAAATATATATATTTTTTACATGCAGTTTTATTGTTTAAAAACTGTTTAATATTGGTCCATTCAAAATAGCTAGCATAAAAACAGGGGTTTATTACGAAAAAAAATGCTCTTACCCACTGAAAAAACAAACGGGAGGAATCTCAAAGTCTCAGCATTGCATAGTGCATTTTTTCAAATCATTCTAACGTATATTCCCTTCAGGTATACATGAAGACACTGACATCCGATTGAAGCTTACTAAATATATTTTCAATATTTCTACTCATCTTGATCCCCATTGTTTTCCATCAGGTTCTACAAGTCAATGTTTTCCCTCAATGCACCTTCGACGAAAACCCCTCCATATTGTTTACATGACAGACATTGCAGTGAATTCGGACAAGCAATTTCATTGGTCGAAAATTAAACACGTACTTTGGTGCTCCTATGACGGAGTTGGTTTGATAACACGTGTTTATTTTCGACCAATGAAAGTGCAGATCCGAATTTACTGCAATGTCTGTCATGTAAATAATAGGTACCTAAATAATATGGAGGGAGTTTTCGTCGAAGGCGCATTGACTTTAAACATGGTAAACAATAGGGGTCAAAATGAGTAGAAATATTGAAAATATATTTAGTAAGCTTTAACCGGATGACAGTTTCTACATGTATACATGAAGGGAGAAAGTGCACTATGCAATGTTGAGACTCTAAGAATCCTCCCTTTTGGTTTTTTCAGTGGGTTAGATCATTTTTTTTCGTAACAAAACCCTGTGGCGTAAACAGACATTAACAGCTCAAATCAGACACATTAAATATTGTAGTGATGGTATACATTCTACCAAGTCCATATTTTGGCAAAGACCTAGCATAGCTTATTTTGGCATTTCTATGCAAATTATTTATCACTCAGCCTTTTTCCAGCACAAGGTAACATTGATGCTAAAATATTCCAATTACCCTGGGAGTAGCCAGTGACTTTATTACTTCAATTTCTTTGTCGCTTGCAATATCATGAAATAGCACCATTCCTGCCTTTCTATAAACTTCTTCCTCTTTCGCTGGTGCTAATATCAAGATTGGATTGTTGTTATGGCGATATCTGCAGACGAGAACGTGCACATTCTCCTGAGGCTTAAACAAAGAATAATAATTGTTATCTCCATACTGAAAATGCATTGGTATCCAAAGTTATTGTTCGGTCTTGCTTTAATTTACTTTATTTTATTTTACATATACATGTTTTTGCTTTTCTTATCTACTTATTTCTTAATTTGTACAAACATCTGGTACAAACCAAGGAACAATTTATTTGGTATCAATTTTAATGTAAATCACACAGAAATCCACATAAATAAGTGAAAACCAAAAGTGTACTTCAGAATTGTGACTTTATTCTATTGAAACAACGGCAGTAGAATACCGAAGGAAGAAATGAGTGGAATTTGCAAAAATCGAAATCCACAGGCATGGCCAAAACGAGGCAACATAAAACAATGACGTTAAGACACAGAAAACAATGACGTTAGACAGATACAAAGCACAGAAATAGAAATCACAACATTCAAAACAAAGACACTCACAGTGTGAACTCCAGTGAAACTGAGAGTGACATCAGGTGCTCCGGAAGGGTAAGCATGTCCTGCTCTGTTAACAGCACCTGTCACACTGTTAGTGAGGCAAATATGTTTTTGAATGATCTGTTTGGTTGCTGATTGGTTACTGTCATTTTCTAACCCGAAGACATAACCAAAAAAAGAAATCCATGGTGCATGTTACTTCCTTAAACATCAAAAAGTGCCATGGCTTAATTTTGAAATGCTTTTGAAATAACTTTAGTTTTCAAACATTAACGTTGACAAATCGGTACCATACATGACTAACAAAGACAAAACTAAAATGATATATTGAGACAATACAAAACAAGAGGCTCTCAAGAGCCTGTATCGCTCACCTGGGTCCTATGCAGCACTATAATTCCAAATTGATGGTCCATCTTTGGTGGTGTATGTACATAAAAATCAGAACTTTTTATAAAATTTAATTTAAATTGTTCAAGCAGTTTCAGAGAAGATTTTTGAATGCAGTTTCCAGACTTAAAGGGCCTATGTTAATCTACGTTCCCTGCTGGCAGCTATCTAACATAAAACTTTGAAGAGGGTCACCCAAGGACTATCATATCAAAATTCTACTGAAATTGTTCAAGCAGTTTCAGAGGAGAAGATCTTTTTATTCATTTCCCATTGGGTCCTATGTTAAACTAAGTTTTGCTATTGGTGGCCATGTTGGAAGACGGATAAGCACCAAAGTAACAAACTTGGTCAAAATCTCACAAGTTTCATTTATGCAATGTTTAAATTGAATCCATTCAGTGTTTTTCTATTATATCTTCCTATGCATTTCCCCATAGGGTCCAATTCATTGCTGGCGGCCTATATTGGATAATGGACCAGCACCAAAGTAAAAACACTTGGTCAGCTTCTCATAAGCACCATTTATGCAAAGTTTGGTTTAAATCTATGCAGCAATTCTCTAGAAGAAGATCTTTTGTTAAATTAAGTTCACACCTGGTGACACTTGGTCAGCACCTAACAGGCATCATTCATATCATGTTTGATTTAAATCCATTCAGCAGTTCTCTAGAAGATCTTTGTGTGCATTTCCCATAGGGACCAGTACTGTTGGTCATATAAAATGACGAATCGGCACCTAGGTAAAAATACTTAGTCAGCACCTAATAAGCATTATCGATGCCAAGTATGGGTCAAAGCAAATCAGTAGTTCTCAAAAAGAAGTTCTTTGCATGCATTTTCCCATTGGGTCCAATGCTAAAATTTAGTTCCCCATCTGGCGGCCATGTTGGATGACGGATCGGAACCAAAGTAGCAACACTTGGTCAGCACTTCATAAGCATCATTTATGCCAAGTTTGGTTCAAATCCGTCCATTTATTCTCAAGAAGAAGTTCTTTGTATGCATTTTCCCATAGGGTCCAATGTTAAAATTAAGGTCCCCGCTGGCGGCCATGTTGGATGACAGATCGGCACCAAAGTAATAACAATTGGTCAGCACCTCATAAGCATTATTCATGCCAAGTTTTGTTCAAATTCATTCGGTGGTTCTCAAGATGAAATTCTTTGTATGAATTTTCCCACTAGGTCAAACAATAAGTTCCCCGCTGGCGGCCATCTTGGAAGTGGTCGGAAAACTTGACTGTGTTCAATACAATATATAGCCCCTATAACATGCTGATCATGTTTGCAATTTAAACTTGACCTCTATCTCAAAGCGTTTTTGAAATATAGGACGAAAAATTTGACCAATAAAGGGCCACAATTCATATATAGGTACTTGGATTTTCTTCAAAATTTCCATGTGGGTAGATCTTAACATGCTGAACATTGTTGCAATTTAAACGAAACCTTTATCTTTTATAGTTTTTTTTTTAATAAAAAATAAAAAACATCAAAATTTTGAAAATTTTACGGAAAAAGGACAATAACTCTTAGGCGGGTCATCAGATTTTCTTCCAAATTTCAGTATGGGTAAATCTTCTCATGCTGATAATTTTTACCCACATGTCAGATTTTTGATATCTGCAACGGTTTTTGAGTTATTTCCCAAAAACTGTAATAGACATAGAAAATAACAAATTTGAAACAAGATACCCTAGTGACGATTCAGTTGAAGTTTGGTTCCATTTGACCTGGTGGTTTCAGAGGAGAAGATTTTTGAAAGACGGACGGACGGACGGACGACGGACGTCAAGTGATGGCAATAGCTCACCCTGGCATAGTCAGGTGAGCTAAAAACTTAAGCACTAACGGTGTGAACTCCTTTAAAAACTGAGAGCGACATCAGGTGGTCCGGAAGGGTAAGCATATCCAGTTCTGTTAACAGTACCCGTTACACCGAAGGAGAATATATATCCCATTGTTTCAATAAAGGTGTGGGCTTTCTCGTTGTTTGAAGATAACATTATTTAGAAAAATATTAAGCCTCTTATATTCAAGTGTAAATCGTCTATTTGGAATCATTTTATTCCTAATAGACATGGCCGCCTTGCTTTTATTGTACATTACTTTGGTTTTGGTTTTGCAACTAAATATTTTAAAAAATGATTTGAAAATACAATTTGCAACTACTAAAACCTTCACTTAGAAGACTATCGATGAGTTGCTTTACTGCTTTAATTACATATACATGAAAAAAAATATTTACATTTTAGGAATATTTTTGGCATTGATTGAAATTTCAACAGAAATATCATACTACCCAAGTACTTCCGAAAAGAAATATAAAGTAGCACAGAAAGTATTTACATGTAACTTACCTTAACATTCAAACCTTTACATAAACGTTTATAATTCCTAAAATCTGTATTATCCTCATGGGCCGATGGCGGTTTCGGAACATAATGAGATGTTATTGTAAGGTCTCGCTTATGTCTTTTTTCTGTCTTGTTTTCTTTTTTGATCCGCTCTATATAGTCAAGTTTGTTATTCTGTGCCCTGATGTGGTCTGGAACTGTAAATGAACAATTAAAGTGATATTTAGTAAATGTACATAGGACAAAATCCCTTTAAATGCATGGTAAGATTAGGCAAATGGAACAACGCTTTCATTGTTGTTCTTCATCTTACCATGAGGTCTTCAACAAAGAGCAAACACCCTTACCTCATAGTAATTTCAAGACGGCCCCTAACACCGGTTTGAGCTGAATTAAATTGCAAAATGTTGAACAACTCTACTTCCATGTATCGTTTTTGTCATGGATGTAAAAATGAAAAAATGATAGGGAAATATCAATAATTTTCAGAAAAATTTATGTTGGCACTTGGTGACATAATTTGAACAGATCCATTTTTTTTGTCCAGTATATTTTGCAGCAATTTACGCAGTCACAATTCTACAAATGTTATTTTTGTATTTCTCGTAAAACTAACTGGATATTCCCCAGGAAAATGACTATGATATTAAAGGATATACCTAAGGAATAGATCTAAGATATGGTGAATGAAAGGATATGGAGTAAATGCACATGAGACAAAGTCTCTACCAATACATGGTAAAAAACAAACAAAGGAACAACGCTTTTATTGTTGTTCTTCATCTTGAAGTCACCATGAGGCCTTCAACAATGAGCTTTGCTCATACCTCATTGTAAGTTCAAGACGGCCCCTGTTCAATGTCAACCTGTATATTTCCCTATAGAATCAGATCATGAAATTTAAGAATGTCTAATGGATTCTGACTATGATATTATAAGGATTTCCCTAGTGAATCAGTCTAATATAGTATCAGGGTGTACAATGAAATCTGGCTATGACATTATCAGGAAGTCTCACGTGAATCAGATCATGATATTAGGATGTCCCATGAAATTAGACGACGATATTATTAGGATGTCTCCAGGGAGTCGGATTATGGTATTATCAGAAGCTCCATGAATAGACTTCGATATCATTTAAGAAATAATTCATTACCGCCGGTAGTTTGTTGGAGATTAAAATATGGGTGGCCATTATTTTCGTTAACATTTTACCCAGAGTGTAGCACAGCGGAGCGTGGGGTAAAATAAACGAAAAATGGACACTCATATGTAAATCGACTACAAACCACTGGCGAACATCAATTATTTCAATTCTTATATGACGTTTAATGATCTTGGTGGACCTTAAGTGTACACGGTAACAACAGCCACTACAAAAAATATTGACGTTTTTTTTTTTGTGCAGAAAACATATTATGACGTTGTCTGCTTCAGTGTGAAGACTGTTGTGACGTTGCTCTTTATGTTATTGGAGATTCTAACATGGCTCCTGTTAATCGTCAACCAGTATAATACTCGATAACCATATACTTCGCACATGCGCAAATGGTGTCCAAATAAGAGTAAAAGGAATATAAAACGACCATATTTTTAATTTGTTTGTCTTAGTTTGTGAAGGAAATAAATGTTAAGAACATTTTTAAACTTAATCATGCCATTCAGACATGTAAATGTGTATTGTTTTGCTTTCGATGTGGCTTTTTGAACTGTTTGAAAATGTCAGATTGTGTCTTGTGACGTCATAGACACAGAGAGCAATGGAAACAGGAAATCCGCCTTCTCTAAGGTCGCTGCAGAATGAAAAATTCCATTTTCTNAATTAAAATTGTTCAAGCAGTTTCAGAGAAGATTTTTGAATGCAGTTTCCCGACTTAAAGGGCCTATGTTAATCTATGTTCCCTGCTGGCAGCTATCTAACATAAAACTTTGAAGAGGGTCACCCAAGGACTATCATATCAAAATTCTACTGAAATTGTTCAAGCAGTTTCAGAGGAGAAGATCTTTTTATTCATTTCCCATTGGGTCCTATGTTAAACTAAGTTTTGCTACTGGTGGCCATGTTGGAAGACAGATAAGCACCAAAGTAACAAACTTGGTCAAAATCTCACAAGTTTCATTTATGCAATGTTTAAATTGAATCCATTCAGTGGTTTTCTATTATATCTTTGTATGCATTTCCCCATAGGGTCCAATTCATTGCTGGCGGCTATATTGGATAATGGATCAGCACCAAAGTAAAAACACTTGGTCAGCTTCTCATAAGCCTCATTTATGCAAAGTTTGGTTTAAATCTATGCAGCAATTCTCTAGAAGAAGATCTTTTGTTAGATTAAGTTCACACCTGGTGACACTTGGTCAGCACCTAACAGGCATCATTCATATCATGTTTGATTTAAATCCATTCAGCAGTTCTCTAGAAGATCTTTGTGTGCATTTCCCATAGGGTCCAGTACTGAGGGTCATATAAAATGACGAATCAGCACCTAGGTAAAAATACTTAGTCAGCACCTAATAAGCATTATCAATGCCAAGTATGGGTCAAAGCAAATCAGTGGGTCCAATGTTAAAATTTAGTTCCCCATCTGGCGGCCATGTTGGATGACGGATCGGAACCAAAGTAGCAACACTTGGTCAGTATAAGCGTCATTTATGCCAAGTTTGGTTCAAATCCGTTCATTTATTCTCAAGAAGTTCTTTGTATGCATTTTCCCATAGGGTCCAATGTTAAAATTAAGATCCCCGCTGGCGGTCATGTTGGATGACAGATCGGCACCAAAGTAATAACAATTGGTCAGCACCTCATAAGCATTATTCATGCCAAGTTTTGTTCAAATCCATTCGGTGGTTCTCAAGATGAAGTTCTTTGTATGAATTTTCCCACTAGGTCAAACAATAAAGTAAGTTCCCCGCTGGCGGCCATTTTGGAAGTGGTCGGAAACTTGACTGTGTTCAATACAATATATAGCCCCTTTAACATGCTGATCATGTTTGCAATTTAAACTTGACCTCTATCTCAAAGCGTTTTTGAAATATAGGACAAAAAGTATAAAATGACGAAAAATTTGACCAATAAAGGGCCACAACTCATATATAGGTACTTGGATTTTCTTCAAAATTTCCATGTGGGTAGATCTTAACAT
>MJUU01018816.1:120064-145275 GCA_002080025.1 Modiolus philippinarum
ATGGCGGTTTCGGAACATAATGAGATGTTATTGTAAGGTCTCGCTTATGTCTTTTTTCTGTCTTGTTTTCTTTTTTGATCCGCTCTATATAGTCAAGTTTGTTATTCTGTGCCCTGATGTGGTCTGGAACTGTAAATGAACAATTAAAGTGATATTTAGTAAATGTACATAGGACAAAATCCCTTTAAATGCATGGTAAGATTAGGCAAATGGAACAACGCTTTCATTGTTGTTCTTCATCTTACCATGAGGCCTTCAACAAAGAGCAAACACCCTTACCTCATAGTAACTTCAAGATGGCCCCTAACACCGGTTTGAGCTGAATTGAATTGCGAAATGTTGAACAACTCTACTTCCATGTATCGTTTTTGCCATGGATGTAAATATGAAAAATGAAAGGGAAATATCAATTATTTTCAGAAAAATTTATGTTGGCGCTTGGTGACATAATTTGAACAGATCCATTTTTTGTCCAGTGTATTTTGCAGCAATTTACGCAATCACAATTCTACAATAGTATTCTTGTGTTTCTCGTAAAACTAACTGGATATTCCCCAGGAAAAAGACTATGATAATAAAGGATATACCTGAGGAAAAGATCTAAGATGTGGTGAATGAAAGGATATGGAGTAAATGCACTTGAGACAAAGTCTCTACAAATACATGGTAAAAAAACAAGCAAAGGAACAACGCTTTTATTGTTGTTCTTCATCTTGAAGTCACCATGAGGCCTTCAACAATGAGCTTTGCTCATACCTCATTAAAAGTTCAAGACGACCCTTGTTCAATGTCAATCTGTATATGTCCCTACTGAATCAGATCATGAAATTTAAGAATGTCTAAAGGAATCAGACTATGATATTATAAGAATTTCCCTAGTGAATCAGTCTAATATATTATCAGGGTGTACAATGAAATCTGGATATGACATTATCAGGGTGTCTCCAGTGAATCAGATCTTGGTATTAGGATGTCCAATGGAATCAGACGACGATATAATTAGGATGTCTCCAGGGAGTCGGATTATGATATTATCAGAAGCTCTTTGGAATAGACTTCGATATTATTCAAGAAATAATTCATTGCCGCCGGTAGTCTGTTGGAGATTTACATATGGGTAACCATTATTTTCGTTAACATTTTACCCAGAGTGTAGCGCAGCAGAGCGAGGGGTAAAATAAACGGAAAAAAATGGACACCTATATGTAAATCGACTACAAACCACTGGCGAACATCAATTATTTCAATTCTTATATGACGTTTAATGATCTGGGTGGACCTAAAGTGTACACGGTAACAACAGCCACTACAAAAAAATTACTGACGTTTTTTGTGTTTAAAACATTTAATGACTGTTGTGACATCGCTCATTATGTTATTGGAGATTCTAACATGGCTCCTGTTAATCGTCAACCAGTATAATACTCGATAACCATATACTTCGCACATGCGCAAATGGTGTCCGAATAAGAGTAAAAGGAATATAAAACGACCATATTTTTAATTTGTTTGTCTTAGTCTGTGAAGGAAATAAATGTTAAGAACATTTTTAAACTTAATCATGCCATTCAGACATGTAAATGTGTATTGTTTTGCTTTCGATGTGGCTTTTTGAACTGTTTGAAAATGTCAGATTGTGTCTTGTGACGTCATAGACACAGAGAGCAATGGAAACAGGAAATCCGCCTTCTCTAAGGTTGCTGCAGAATGAAAAATTCCATTTTCTTTCATATTAGAATCGAAATAATTCATGGCAGGTATATGGTTATTGTCATTTAACCATGGGCTGGGCCTTAATATTCGTAAATTTAACCCCTCGCTAGCGCTCCTGGTTAAAATTCGAATATAAAGGCCCAGCTCATGGTTAAATTTCCAATAACCATCTACCTGCAATGAATTATTTCTTAATTTTCATATGGCTGGTAGTCATGGTTTCCATTGTTCCCGCATTAGAATTGGATGTGCATAGAAATCAGTCCATGATATATCAGGATTTCTGTATGGAATCTACGGACAGAATATTACATTATGAGGCTGTCTCAAGGAATACAGTATGTTATAAAAAGTATTTCCTTCGGAACCAGTCTACAATATTATCATGATGTCCCAATCGAATCACATCACGATAGTATTAGAAAAGCGGCGGCAATCAGATTATGATATTTATGAAGATGTCTCCAGTGGATTACTTACGACATAATCAGGATATCCCCAGGGAATATGCTATGATATTATCATGATATCCTCAAAATAAATAGACTATAATATTATCAGGATGACCCCATGTCATCAGAATGTGATATTAGGTTTGTTGCCAGGGAATAGACTATGGTATTATCAGGATGACATAAGGGAATTGATAATATACTCAATATATCACTGGTGATTTATACTATGAATCTATACAGGTGTTCTCACAGAATATACGTAATGATAGGCAATAAATAATAAAATACTGAAGTTATTGTTAATTTATTTTCAGCATATGCGCATTTCCACAACTTATGTCTCATCAGTGCAAATCAAACCAAAATATATGGAATTCCATTCACGGAAAAACGCGTAAAAGCTGATAGAGAACAAATAACCAAAAGGATCTAAATAGAAAGCCAAAATTCAGCTAAGGGCAGATCTATGCACGAGGGAGATACTCCTTAGTTTTAAATAAAATTGTATTAAATTTAGATATTGCAAGTTTCATTTAAGTCGGTTTTCGGGTCAGCACCGAAGAACTGGGTTGATGAATACCCTCGGGGACTAACAGTCCACCAGCAGAGGCATCGGCCCAGTGGTAATAAATAATAAAATACCGAAGTTACTGTTAATTTGTTTTCTGCATATAGGCATCAGTTTATCAAGGTAACCAAAGGGAATAAGACTGTAGTATTTTTCAGGTTGCCACAGACTTTACAGATATTTTTTAAAATGTCCCTAGGGAATTGAATGTGACATTAATATTATCAAAATGTCTTCAGGGAATAACTATTATACTAGGACGACATCTTGTATCATTAGGATTTCTCATGGGATTGAATTATATTTAAATTGTTCTATAAAATAAAATATGACTTTATCAAAATGTTCCCGGGAAATCACACTGTTGTTTTGTCCAAATACATGAGAAAATGTGTAGATATATTGTTAAATGTCAATGTAATATGGAAGACTTTATACAATTATTTACTTTTAATGAGGTCTACATATGTTTATACAGACCTGGTCCAGATCGGTTGACCAAGGATAATCAATCCTTGACCAGGTCCGTATAGTCATGAGTAGACCAAAATTAAAAGTAAATTAATGCCTTATTAAATGATGGACGGATTTAAAAAAATGAAGAATAGCAATTTTGTACTTGTCCTCACATCGTATCTAGTTATAACGAGATAAAAAAAATAGCTGGATGTCCTAAATCAGCCGCCATAGTCCTCTTATGATAAGTAAATGAAAAGAAAATTCTAACGATGTTAAATGGTATTTTTTATATTCAGCAAAGAAGTCAAACGCGTATTTTTTAGTTTCATTGTAGAAAATAGTTTATACAAGTTGTAATTGCAACCAAACCACTCATTCTCATTTACAACTGGACAACATAACCTGTGGTTTTTAAATTCCAGTTATATATTTTACTGGTAATTAAGAACGGCACAATTTTCTTGTATTATGGAATCCGCTTTTAAATATAATTCTGTTCAATGATTTTTCGCACACCGTATCGAAAAGTTCTTCCGTTTTTGTTTGCAACAGATGTTACACAGGCGAATGGTATTTACAACGCAAAAATCGATTGGTTGTTTGTGGTGAAACGTCGTCTCTGATTTGTCCAGTCAAGAACCTGAGTAGACCTCATGTGCGGTCTACTGACTCTGAGGTAGAAGCAAGGAAATGCTGTCTTGGCCAAGCAGTAAAAGCAAAATTCTAATCATTTAATAATATACCGAGCCTATTTACCCTAATAATAAGACGTAATAATACAACCCTTTGAGACTCCTTGGTGAAAGTCACCTAGTATGTAAATTGTTTTGTAAGGCACATTTCCAAACCGCAGATGGTAGTTTTTAATAATGACTTGGCTTACTTGGGTATGAAGGACTATAAGACTACAAAACAATAATTTCACAATATTGTGAGTATAGAAGTGTTATTCCATGTGTGTCATAATTTAATGCAATTCGTTTGACCCTTTTTAATTCCAATGATTCCATTTAGCTAGAAACAGATATTGATATTAAATGGCACTGCAAATATTCAGACAAATTAAGACAAAGCAATCCATTATTTTTGACACCACTATTTAATCATTCAAACATATTGCATGTGAATTATGAACTGTTGAGTCTTTTGGGTATACTTAATTGTCAAGTACCTATAGTTATATTGATGGCTTTAACAATATGCAGTTATTTCATATTGAGAAGAATCATTTCTCTAAAATTGATTTCAAAGTTCCCTTAGTTATATGTTTGCTTTTCATAAAAATATATTTAGAAGCTTTTTAGCAAAAACGTTAAAACGCCAATTAATTTTTTGCAATGGAAGAGGGTTTCGCCATCATGAGCTATACAAATTGTCAGAAAACGAGTAGGTGCGGTAAGGGCCTTGTTTGGCCTCAAAAAATAGGTTTGCTTAAATTCACAATATTTTTGTTGAAGTGTTCTATGGATATGGATTGACAGTTAACAGAAAAATTACCCAAGTATTGATGTAGAATAACAGACTTTTGCAGTGTAGAAAATGGGACAAATTGCACATTTTGTCGAAAAATGACAGATCTGATCAATTTTGACAACTTTGTTTTCAGAGGTAACATAGAACTCATTCAAAAACCACAAAAATATTTATATGGGAGGTCCAACGCATTTGTACTAATTATCTTATTGGTTCTTGAATGCGCTCTATATTTCCGATTAGGAAACCCGTTCGAAAAAATGCCAAATTCCTTGTATTTCATATGAAAACGTTCAAAAGTAGCTTTAATGTGATGTCAGAACTGTAATATGACGTCATGGGTTCTTAAGAGGTATGGCCATTAACCTGTGAATTTATTTCTATCAGCATACTTATTTTGTTAATGCATTAAATCTTCTTGAAAACTGCTTTAAGAGATCATCTGTTATATACACTTTTTTACCCTTTTGGGGCCATTTAGGGCTTGGTATATGGTGTGAGGTTCCTCGCTGTGTTGAAGACCGTACGGTGACCCCTAGATGCTTTGTTTTGGGTCCTTTTAACCTAGATATGGGATGTTGTCTCCTTGACATTTACCACATTTCCTTTCTTTTTCATAACTATCAGAACAAAATTAATTCAAATGCATTTTCGTACATTTAGATGAAAGATTCAGCAACTGAACTTGCCACTTTTATGCAGTTTGACATATTTTGCCATTTATTGTAGGTTTCTGTTAAAATTCGTCGAATAGGACCTTCAGAACCAAAATAAACTTATTGCCATTTAGAGCTATATACAACACTGTTCGGCTGCTAATAAGACCCCGAGGGTATTCACCAGCCTAATAGTCAAGATTGTCTGACATGAAAAATTTACCTTGCATTTTATAGAAATTTACTGTTTTTATCAAAATTCAAACCGATTGAAAATACTAAGGCTTCATTCCTTGTATGGCACTCGGTAGATGTCCTTAGTACTGGATTTGGCCTCCTATTTCGATATTTTTGGGTAATGAGTACTTCTTTTTTGACACCTTTTGGATTATGGCTTTCCAGATTTTTTCGATTTTAATGCTGCTGAGGAGAGGTTACTCCTTGAAACACGTGTACAGCATAACAAAATTTACTGTTTTTCTGCAACTTCGGTATTTTTGTATTTAGAAAACATACAAGTGTGGCATCTTTTAATTTTATATCTAGTAAGTACATATACCAAGAACCAACTTAAACGATTTTCGACAACATTTAGCATATTCTGAAAATGGTCAAACATAGGAAAAAAGTCACGCCTTAATGGCCATATTTCTTTTGTATTTTTTCTTTTGTGCGATCTGAAGTTTCAAACGAACATAAAAGAAAATATTCAGGTGCAACTTAAAAAATCATAAAATCACCGAAATTTAGGGCCCCTTATCGCACCTTGTCCTTTCTACTGTTATTAAGTTAAGTCATTTTTAAGAAATACAAATCAACTTGCTAAGAAGGTAGACCACCGTTAGATGGTAACGAATTTCAAATTTTATAAGCCGTCCTATCATTCCATTCCTTTGAAAACAAGAGGCTCTCAAGAGCCTGTATCGCTCACCTGGACCATGGCTGACATAGATAAAAGGCATTTCCAATAGGAAAAACAAAACATAAAATTTATCAGAAAACTTGTTTTCCCTAAAATTACAGTATTCTTGTTTTGTTTCCATCATCCACCATCCATTACAACCCATAACAGAACACCATTCAAAAAAAAATTTGGGCAGAGGTTCCCCTTATAATCAAGGTAATACATAATGCTGAAATTGAAACATTGCGACCACAATTCAAATGAAAAATTTGGGCAGAGGTTCCCTTAAAATCAATAGGGCCAATGTAAAAACTATGTTCCAGATGGTGGCAATCTTGGATGAGGTATGGACCTGCCAGATACATTTTTTTGGATGGGACCACCTAAGGACCATTGTGGCTTAGTTTGGTTCTAATTGGACCAGTAGTTTTTGAGAAGAAAATCTTTGAATGTATATTCAATAGGGTCCAATGTTAAAACTATGTTCCCGCTGGCGGCCATCTTGGATGAGGTACAGACCTTCCGGATACCTTTTTCAGAAGGGACCATCTAAGGACCATTGTGTCTAAGTTTGGTTATAATTGGACTGGTAGTTTCTGAGAAGACGATCTTTAAATGTCTTTTCCATAGGGTCCAATGTTAAAACCATATTCCCCGCTGGCAGCCATCTTGGATTAGGTATGGACCTGTCGGATATAAATTTTAGAAGGGACCATCTAAGGACCATTATGACTAAGTTTGGCTATAATTGGACTGGTAGTTTCTGAGAAGAAGATCTTTGAATGTCTTTCCCATAGGGTCCAATGTTAAAACTATGTTCCCCGCTGGCGGCCATCTTGGATTAGGTACGGACTTGCCGGATGCTTTTTTTGGAAGGGACCATCTAAGGACCATTGTGACTAAGTTTGGTTATAATTGGACTGGTAGTTTCTGAGAAGAAGACCTTTGAATGTAAGTTCCATAGGGTCCCATGTTAAAACTATGTTCCCCGCTGGCGGCCATCTTGGATTAGGTATGGACCTGTCGGATACCTATTTTGGAAGGGACCATCTAAGGACCATTGTGTCTAAATTTGGTTATAATTGGACTGGTAGTTTCTGTGAAGAAGATCTTTAAATGTCTTTTCCATAGGGTCCAATGTTAAAACTATGTTCCCCGCTGGCGGCCATCTTGGATTAGGTATGGACCTGTCGGATACCTTTTTTAGAAGGGACCACCTAAGGACCATTGTGTCTAAGTTTGGTCATAATTGGACTAGTAGTTTCTGAGAAGATCTTTAAATGTCTTCTCCATAGGGTCAAATGTTAAAACCATGTTCCCGCTGGCGGCCATCTTGGATTAGGTACGGATATGCCGGATGCCTTTTTTGGAAGGGACCATCTAAGGACCATTGTGACTAAGTTTGGTTATAATTGGACTGGTAGTTTCTGAGAAGAAGATCTTTGAATGTAAGTTCCATAGGGTCCAATGTTCAAACTATGTTCCCCGCTGGCGGCCATCTTGGATTAGATACGGACCTGTCGGATACCTTTTTTGGAAGGGATCATCTAAGGACCATTGTGTCTAAGTTTGGCTATAATTGGACTGGCAGTTTCTGAGAAGATCTTTGAATGTCTTTTCCATAGGGTGCAATGTTAAAACTATGTTCCCCGCTGGCGGCCATCTTGGATTAGGTACAGACATGACAAGATACCTTTTTTGGAAGGGACCATCTAAGGACCATTATGACCAAGTTTGGTCCCAATTGGCCTAGTGGTTTCAGAGGAGATCTTTGAATGAAAAGTTTACGACGGACGGACGGACGGACGGACGATGGACGCCAAGTGATGACAAAAGCTCACCCTGGCATAGCCAGGTGAGCTAAAAAGAAGCAATATTTTTTAACTCAGACAAAAAAAAAATACAAAAAAATGTATATTTCAGTAAGTACACGTCTTGAAGCAGATGTTTAGCTTGTCATATTAACACGCCGGGTATTCCGATACATGGAACCGGAGCGGGCACAAAAAACACGGAGCTTATTTTTGTTTACATGCGGTAGGGTGGGTACAGATTTTTATTAATAATACAACAAAGCATATGAAATTGGTGTAAATAAATTGTCTTATTTATTTTACATATAATAAGTTATCCACAGGTAAAATTTCACATCCCAAGACCCTTTAATAAACTGCTAGGAAAGATTAGATCATCCAAGTTTGTTATTTTTCTCGGCGATGTGTCCAATAAAAGTGTTGGAACGTTCATGTTTCAGACCATATCCAAAGCATCAATGGTTCTGTCTTTTCATTAGCTAGGCTATGGAATAGCCTAGCTATATAGGTAGTTCTTGGGGTTAAGTGAGGAGTACGCTTGCGTAGTGAGGAGAACGCATGCACAGAAGATTATTGACCAATAGGAATTTCAGATTCTCGAAAATCAAAATGGCGTCCAGTTTCGTCCTGATAAAACGGGCGGGGTTTAATTTTTCTGTTTCCTTGTGGAAGTTATAAAGTATTATAAACATTTACTATAGGTGGTACTGGGAACAGGTTTGTAGAGGATGATGTGATTGGTTAGCCAGATTTATATAAATATAGAAATGATGAAAAGAATAAGAACAGTAATGTATCAATTTAAAACCAGAAGTTAATCAATAAAGATGAGGTAATTGTGCAATAATCAATAATATACAAATACTATATTGTGTTAAACTAAGCGCGATTGTAGTTTATGGAGATACTTAGGCAATGGAGAACGAAAGGTGAAAATATATAGAATTGGGTTTTTGCGGAAGAATAAAGAACTACCTGTGTTTATTTGTGTGTGCTGTAAAAGGTTTATGTTTCGAAGCCAAGAATTTAATGCAAAATATGAGAGGTTGAAAGAAATGTTAAAAGGAGAGAAGCACATTGTGTGTAAATCGTGTAACTCTTATGTGTGTAAGGAGGCTATACCTCCTCAAGCAATGATAAATAATTTAGAAATGGATAAAACTCCTTTTGAAGAATTAAATACGCTAGAACAACATTTAATTTCTCCAGTTTTACCATTTTACAAAATTGTGATTTTACCTAAGAGTGATCAGCGAGCTGTACATGGTCCAGTTGTGTGTGTAAAATCCGACATGACAAAAATAACGAAAAGTATTGATTTGAGTATACAAATACATGATGAGCCACCACACCCTTGTCAATCAAACACGCAATTTTCTAACCAATGCTATTCCATAGCCTAGCGTATCGTTTTTATTTCATAAAAACCATTATTCGATTTGTATCATCCACTTATGTTTATAAAGTCCCCTCATGTTTTCTAGTTAATATCTACTTGACATTTTCTGAAAGTATCAGTTTCCGGAATTCACTCGTTATATCTTTATTAGGCGACTTATCCAACAAGGGTGCGTAATAATGGGCACAAAAAACCGCGGAGTATGATACAATAGACCATATCCGAGTTCTGGTATTCAGATTCACCAGTTGTTGTTTGTCCGCCCTACGTATGTATACGTCACAAACGTGTCAGCCCCATGTGACCAAATTCATGACGTTTTAGGCTCTATGACGTGACGTTTTCTATACTGTGACGTACTGAAAAGTAGTCTGGTAAATCCTGATACCAAAAGTCGGATATGGTCTATTGAACACGGAGTGGACACATTCAAATGATACAAGGAACGCGGAGATTATTCAATTGAAAATAGAAGATAATGAAAGTTTTATGCAGTTTCGACTTGCTTTTTACGGAGCCTATGACATGAATACAAATGTGTGCAACTAGTTAATCAACTTAAGATTGAAAAACGCCTGAAATAATGAGTATTGCATGCGTATTTATAAAATTAAATCTCAGAATTATTGTTTGTCAGGCCGTTACTTCTATAATTGATAATGGAAAATATTCTAGCAACATAATAGATTAATCCGAACTAGTTTACTCTGCAGTAAGGAATTTAAGATTTTGTGGCTGAAATATTTTGCTTAAAAGTTTCTAAGATTTTAAGCCATGAATTTGAACCGAAATGTAAAAATAGTGTAATACAAAACAATTCCCAAGTTGCATGAAAAACCAATAAATTTCGTCATGCTGTACACGTGTTTCAAGGAGTAACCTCTCATCAGCAGCATTAGAATCAAATAACATGGAAGTACAGATAATTTATCCAAAAAAGAAGGGACGAGTATACCAAAGTATCAAGCAAAAACTCGTGAAGGAATGTATTTATTTCAAACTGGCGACCATCTTGCTTAAAATTACCTTTCTTAAGGACCATCCAATGACTATAATGGCCAAGTCTGATTCCAGTAGGCCCAGTAGTCTCAGGGAAGATCTCTGAAAGTGTTCCAATAGGGCCAAATGTTAAACTATATTGCTCACTGCCAACCATCGTTAATAAAGTACAAGACGCTTTATTTTGTGTCGTTTAACTTGGAGATGGGATGTTGTCTCCTTCACATTTAACCGATTTCCGTTGTTTTTCAAATGTGAAAAACTCATCTTTTATAGGGTTCCACGCAAAAACGTTTGTTTCAAAGTTGGTTTTAATTGGCCAAGTAATTTTCTAAATGCGTTTTTCCGTCAAGTTCGATGTTAAAATATTAACTGACAAATAATCGCCTCACTCATTTTTCTTCAGTCTTTTTTCGACTTTTGTCGAGATAATCACATTCTCAGACAACAGATCAATTGTCTGCTAGAACAGTATTCCAAAAGACGCAAACTGTAACAAAAATCATTGGTGTGGCTTCCGCTCCTTAATGAAAACCCTAACCAAAATCACTCTTTCATAGAAATATGGCAGAATATCAATTTCATCATGAGATTTGTCCCAAAAGGAAGAAATATAACGCCAATGTTTATAATATTAAATCCAAAGATACTTTTATTGTGCCGAACAAATATACATCGACACACATTCCGGCAGATCAACAGACAACAAAGAGCACATAAAACCTAAACATAAACAAACTAAAAGTCGAAATATCGCGTGTAGTTCCCTCCCCTTTCACTTAATGATAAATCAGGTATCATGCCCTGACACCTTAATCGGTTTTCAGGAGCTTAGACTTCAGAGCTTCCAGGCGCGTCCTTAGGAAGTGAAAAAGGGAATGTTCTGTCTATGCGGGGAAGTCAGGTCATAATACGGAAAGCTTAACACGAACCATTTTAGACAAACTGTTTGGAGAAACGCAACGCTCCATGCAGTGTAAAGATCCTTTGTATATTTTTAAGAGAGTACACTTGTCGGGAGTCGTGTAGAAATCTAAATTTCCTGTCCCTACCAATTTCTCCCCTTTTCTGTTTTGCCCAGTTGCCCCTTCCACCTTTATGCCGTTTTTCTTTTACTATTTTTTGAATTGATTAACTTGTTTTTCGTCTTGATGATAGCTTAAATATTGCTCACTGGTATTGAACACTCACTCATCAATCAATCCACGCTTAGGTTGACTCTTTGCTTTCACATATAGAAACAGGGCCCGATAATATACGATATTTGTAAAAGCGTATCTCGCCTATTTTAAGTGATTTTTTTAATTTTTCGCTGCCAAAATGGCTTTTTTGACCAAGCAGGAACCCTCTTCGATTTTAGCCGTTTTGCTTCATCATGAATGCGTGTCTTTCTGCCTGTCAACATGTAAGTCGGTGTGTTATCCTGTTGGAAATCTGCATGATTTATTTTTTTACTTTAAATGTCATCTCGTCTGCATGTCGACCTGTCTGACTGTCGGTCTGTCGACGTGTCAACCTGTTTTCGTAATCACATCATATCCCTTTGATACAAACTATACTAACTGCTTGTAAAAGTTTTAACGTGATAGTTCATGTATGACTGAGGGTTTAGGGACACCATTTTGGTGTAGACATAACTAAGGAGTTATAAGCATTGAATTGGTGTCAACTCAAGACGCAACTGATAATTATAAAAACAAAATACCGAAAATACTGTTAATTTATGTGGCTAAGATAATCGGTATAGTCTTTACTAACTTAACGTGGTCACTCATTCATGATATGCATTCATTGTAGATATACATTTTGAACATGTATTTATTTCATTTGCTACTAATGCTACTGCATATCAAATACTAGTACTATTGACCTACAACTAACATATAATTTAACAATGAAAGGATATGGAGTAAATGCACATGAGAAAAGGTCTCTACAAACACATAACTATAACCAAGCAATTGAACAACGCTTTGATTCGTGTTCAGTCGTCTTGAAGTCACCATGAGGCCTTCATCAATGAGTTATGCTCATACCTCATAGTAAGTCCAAGACGGAATTCATTGCTAAATGTCGAGCAACGCTATACCCATGTATCCCATTACAATTGTCTCAAGTTCGAATTTCGTCGCGGGTGAGACAACATCGTTTGAATTTGTGGGCTTAAAATATAACCATATAGTCTTATTTTACTTGGGCTATAAAGAGACTATCACATAATACAGACCACATTTAAGTCCTTGCTGATATTAAAATCGTGTTTAATCAAGCGCAGTATCATCTTTCAGAATCATTATGTATTGTACCCTTTTCAGAGCATGTGATTCAACCTATTTAGCTTATTTGTCGATTTCTATACTTGATTGATTTAAACGGTATTATTTTCTAACAGTGAAATTTTATAAAGAGTAATCATTATAATTTCTCTCTCCATGAATTGCAATAACAATATGATATAATTCACAAAAGTATACACTGCAATCTTTATTCATTCGTAGTATATGAGGGCTTTCTTTGCATAGCCAACCCCTATAGAGACTAATTCTGAGTAAATATGACATTTCAAGATGTCTTAAATTCATCTCCTGTAGTAATTATGACATTTTTCTGCGCTGTCTTCTCTCCAATCGATATTGTTCCTTGTGCCCGGTATCCGTGTTCCGTGTGTCATTATCATTTAAAGCTCCGCGGTTTTTTGTGCCCATAATTACGCACCCACGTTGGATAAATCGCCAAATAAAGATATAACAAGTGATTTCCGGGAACTGATATTTTCAGAAAATGTCAAGTAGATATTAATGAAAAGACGTAATCATTGATGTTTGGGATATGGTCTTAAACATGATCGTCCCATCACTTTTATTAGACACATCGCCGTGAAAAATAGCAAACTTGGATGATCTAATCTTCCCCAGCAGTTTATTAAAGGGTCTTGGGAAGTGAAATTTTACCTGTGGATAACCTATTATATGTAAAATAAATATGACAATTTATTCACACCAATTTCATATGCTTTGATGACTTATTACTAAAAATCTGTACCCACCCTACCGCATGTAAACAAAAATGAGCTCCGTGTTTTTGTGCCCGCTCCGGTTCCGTGTATCGGAATACCCGGCGTGATTAATTAAATTATAAAATTAAGCGACAAATCCCATCGATCTCTTCCCCTCAAGGTTGTATGACTATAAACTGTTAGTCGAATGAGAGACAATGCCAAACTATACAAGCTATAAATTTCATGAAGGACATGACAACCACTTTGCAATTTAAAGGAGGGCTTAAATAATTTAAAAACCGGCATTAATAAGTTGTAGTTTTAAAGTCAGGATAACATAATATCTGGATTATGGCTTTCAATATAATTTGATGCTGTTGATGAGAGATAACTCATTGAAACACGTGTACAGCATATCTAAATTTACTGTTTATAATGCAACTTCAGTATTTTCGTGTATAACCCAAACCCTTTCCTATAATCAATTAGTTGCTTTATTTTTATCTGAACATTTAGCATCAGTAAAGAAAAAGAGGACAAAATTGCAATAAATATCAAAAAAGCCTTGTTAGTGTGTGACTATACTTACAAAAGAGGAATACCCTTACATTTTTAAGACTCAAATTAGCGAAAATGATTGAGTGCAATTACAGCATGGAAATCTTAAAAAAACAAAACAAAATTCATGATTCACAAGCAAAATTTATACTACAAAATCCATTTTCGGTACAAAGGTATTAAGGATTAGTAGCGGACATTAATGGCTAAAATGACTATAAGTCCAATGATAGCTTGGAAAGCAGGAAGAAAACAAAAAGAAAGAATTCATGCTGAACAGCTTCACTACTGCAAGACTGGTTCAAAGTAATAAGCGGATTAGAAGGAGATGTGCATAATGCAATAATGTGTTGTCATACTGACAGAATGATCCACTGACAGACCAAAGGGACAGGCGGACGCTCAGTCATCAGATGGTGATCATTATGTGTCGATTATGCACTAAGTGGAGCAAAAACAAATATTGACCACAATTTGACACCAAAGACCATTTAAGGACAGCTATACAGAACGGAAATACTTTTTATATGTTTTATTTCAATATAATAAGGAGTTATTATAAAGTCAGGTAGGGTACATTAGATTTACATGTAGAGGTATCATATTAGTAATCTTAATACAGTTGACTTATTTTAATATTGTACTTAACTTTCAAATATTGAACTTCCTACCTGCTTAGTAAATGTTTTATATAGATTACAATTTTTTGCAAGATTTAATATCATATCACTAAAACAAAGTGATTTACATCAAAATTTCAAGTTTTACAACATAACTTCTGTAATCTTACCTAGAGTCAACAATTGTTCAGTCAGTTCTAAAGCATATCTTTCATTTCCTAGCTGAAACAAATACAGAAATACAGAGTAACACCGTACTTGTGAATGACAAAGAAAACTAACTAGATATTTTTTGTGCTTTTGATCATTTTCAGTTTTAAAAATGTCATGAGTTACAATTTTGCTTTTACAAACAGCGCATATATTTGCATTCATCAGTAATTTTTATGAGTTTCCTTTGATCTACTGAGACTGATATTCTTGGTATCACTGAACTGGACACTATCACAAAAATATCGGGTCACGGTGAAGGAGTCTCGTGCGGGTTGCTAAACTGACGTCATGTTTTGGCACTATCTTTGTGTTCATACACGCAATACATTGAATGAAGAATGCATACAAATTATTGCAATATAGTTAACAATAGATAAATTGTACTTAAAAAGAAATTTCAGCTTGTTTCTTTTTTTTTTATAAAGTTTCATATATCATTTTATGAATTACCGATTAAAGAAATGTAGGACATTAGTATTAAGTCCGTATCAAAAACAAAATGTCCTATATTCCATATATACAGAAGAAAAATTGAATTTCATGTGAGGATCAAGAAAATTAAATCCCACAACATTACAGCCATATATGTTTGGGGTTGGGATATATAAGATCGCACAGAATAACATCTTATTTTTTCAGTTTGAATCCAATTTTAACCTTTTGAACAACAGCGCAACTCCGGAACTTTTATAAGAAAAAAATCCCCATAAATTATGACAATTTAACTGATGCAAATAGAGCAAAGTATTAAATAAATTTCTGGTTTTAAATCTGGACGACAAGTAGACTCATCGCCCTATTCCACACTGGGTACAAAATTAAAGTGACACCAAACTTCACAGGGCAAGACCAGAAAGGAAAACCAATTGGAATGATAATTTCAAGAGCAAACGTATTACAGATTGGAATAGTAGTAATATTCCTGATTTAGAACGGTCATTTTTTATTAATCAAGGTTTCTTGCGATTGACTCAATGAGTGCCTTGTAGCTGTATATATGTTTGGGATATCTCCTATTAGTCTAATTATCTGGCAACGGATGACAGCAATTGTTGGAACACTTTTCCAGTTATTTTTTGCGTTTGTTGACGATCCTGCATCCATGACCAAAAGTAAAGATACTGATGTAGCGTTGTAAGACATCTTTAAGTGAACTCCTATCGGATCGGTGCTGGGGACCATTTGATCTTACTATGAGATATGAGAAAGCTCATTGTCGAAAGTGTTGTTTCATAGATGGGTTTTACCATATCTTTGTAGAGACTTTGTCTCATTTGCATTTACTCCATATTCTTTAATTGTTAATCTACGAAACATCAACCTCCCGATATGTCGACTATTTAAAGCATCTGTACGGGTAAATATACTAGCAAAACACACCAAGGTGAAACATATTTAAATCCATGTGATAAACAAGAAGTCAATGCAGCACAGAAATACTATGAAAAAATTAAACAAAAACGTCTTCAATAAAAGCAAAAAATGAAACTGGATATTTATCAACCAACAAATACAGGGATATGAAGTAAATGTACATGGGACAAAATCCCTATAAATACATGATAAGATTAAGCAAATGGAACAATGCTTTCATTGTTGTTCTTCATCTTGAAGTCACTATGAGGTCTTCAACAAAGAGCAAACACTCTTACCTCATAGTAAGTTCAAAACGGCCCCAGCACCGGTTTAAGCGGAATTCAATGGCTAAATGCTGAACAATGCTACATCCATTCCCCGTTTTACATCATTTTTGTCATGGATGTGGGGTTGTCAACATGATCGGGCAAAGCACTCAAGATTACTAACGCTGTCATCCGTTGCCCGACAAAGGGACCATTAGATAAACAACATATAAACGATCACAGGGCACTCATTGAGTTGTTTATAAGAAAACTTGGCAAGAAAAATCTTGATATCTAGTACTATGCTGCCTCAAAAACAGATTTATCTGGTTACTTTTAAGAAAATTTTGCCCATAAGGGAAGAGAAGCTCTCGTATGCAAATTTCTGTCCTTGCCTGATTTTGAATGTTCGTCTTATCATATAGGTAATTTGTTCTCTTTCAGCATTATAGATATTTTTCTGTTCGCTCTTCATTTTTTTACCTGTACTTAAGTGACATAAGTTTTGGAAGTGACAATTAGTTATTTATTTATTATCGTTAATAAATAGCTTAGTGTTACGAAGTTAATAGTGTCTTTCTTCTCTAACTTTCCAAAAAAACAACAACGTAATTTTGAAGAGGAAGAAAAAATCGACCGATCTTGAAGCTGTTGATCAGAAAACTCATTGAGAACAATTCATTTTAAACGAGAAAATATATACTGTAATAATAAACAGCTAAGTACTGATCTTTCCACAAGAAAGAAAATCCACAGTTTAAAAAAAGGTGAAAATTTCACACATGATCAAGTTAAAGGAAGCATACATGTACTATATCGATGCAGTTATAAATCTCAACAAAATATACATTGTCAGCAGTCCATGAAAATCAAGGCAATTTCTGTGAAAGTCACTACTTACTTCGTGTGCATGACAGGCTTAATAGTCTAAAACCTTTGAAAAAACATAACTACTTACTTCGTGTGCAGTCCAGGCTAAATAGTCCAAAACCTCTGACAAATCGATAGTTTTGTTCTTTTCATCTTCTAAGCGATCTTTAGCTACTTGAAACCAATGAAAAGCATGGTAGAAGTCCCCAGCCTCGTAAGCAATTCTACCAATCTCAAAACAACCATCAGCTATAAGTATATAAAAGAAGGAGTAAAATGAAAATACATTAAGGTAAGAAGGACAGCAATTACTAAAATAAATATAAAAGGAGTTTTTAAAACTAGTAGTTCAAAATCAACGAGACCTTTTAAGTAAGATATCTGAGCAATGCTATGGAAATTAGCTTGTAGCTTGAAGTTAACGTAATGGTTATAGCACTGATCGAAAATTCGGGTGTCTTTTTTACCATTATCAAGAGTTATGGAAAGATATGTGCCCATCTTTTTTGCTTAACAAAAGAAATAGCTTCGTGTCTCACTTCTTTGTAGAACTGGGATGTAAGCAGAGGTAATATATAAAGCAAGATTAAGGTTACCTTCGCTCGTTGTTTGTTGTTGCAAGTGAAATTCAAAATAATTCTTTGAATTAACGTCGAAATGATTGCCATAGATAAAGCTAAATCTCGGAGGATACTTATTCAAAATAAGTTTCTGTGCTACACTAATGTGGCCATCATCTGCTATACACGTGTTACGTCCAAACTCTTCAAGAACAAGTTTCAAGAAAAAACAGGGATACGTACGTTATTTGTTGACATTCAGCGTGTCAAAGATGATATTCTGAATTCTTCAGATTTTTTTTTTTTGAAAATGGCCTTTGTATGATATCATTGCTTGTGGTAAGGTTAACAGTGCAAAATACCGACGTACCTGTTAATATGTGCATTTCGACACCTTATCTCTCTTCAGTGCAGATCAAACCAAAACATTTGGAAATACATATACCGAAATATGTGTAAAATCTGATAGAGAACCATTAACAAATAGGGTCTAAATAGTAAAGCCAAAATCAGCTAAGGACAGAGCTCTGCGAGAAAGAGATACTCCTTAGTTTTGAACAAAATGTAGGAAATTAGATATTGCAAATTTCCAAATTAAATCGGATTTCGGGCAAGCACCGAAGTACTGTCTACTGGGTTGGTGAATACCCCCGGGCACTAAAAGTCCACCAGCAGAGACATCGACCCAGTTGTAGTATTTAAATTCCAAAATATTTGAATTTGTCAAGAAACATTTTTTCTCAGCGTGTCAGATCTCAGCAAACTCGTAATTTTTTGCTTCTGATGTCATCCTGGATGAAGCGCAAACATGTCCTACTATAAAAAACATCAGTGTCACATGACAACATTCACAGACTCTACCATAAAATTTGAAAATTGGTCTTTTTTACGTAACTTGTTCATTTTTTCACATTTAGAAAAAAGAGGGAATATATAGGGGTACTTGTTTTTTTTGTGTTTTTTTTTGTTTGTTTTTGTTTTTGTTTTTTTTATTTATTTTTTTTTGTTTTGTATTGCATGCATTTAATTGATTTTTGTGTTTCACTACATGCAAATTGGGGTAATTATTCGATTTACTCTTACTAGTATTTAAATATCTAATAATAATTTGATGGTATATGGCTTTTCACATATTCCTATCAATTGCCTGTAAATTTATGATATTATGTTGTTTGAATTTAACAAATTTTATGCAAATGTCCATCAATACATTTGAGAGATTGATGCTTTAGAGGTCATAATTGTGCTATTGTGTCATTCGCCTAAAAGGCTGAACACAATCATCAAATTTTCATTTTTTTTTACTCTATATTGTCAAACATTTTACCTGATATTTCACTTGTCTTTACCCCACCTACGTTTCCACTCGCTATTTCCTTAGCAGGTATATCATACATTTCTTGTAAACGGTGAATTGCTTTTACTGCTCCAGTAAAATCCTCCTGGTTCNAACAATGCACATCGCTGATATCGTAAAACAAAGTATGATATTAGACTTGTTATTTAATTTCAAGTTCCAATAGGAAATATTTGAATGAAGGCCATTGTATGATTTGATTGCTTGACTTAAGGTTTACATGGCAAATGGGAATTCTTTGCCAATGAAGAAAAAACATGTGCAATCTTATAATTGTTCCTACTGGCGGAATGATTGCCATAGATAAAGCTAAATCTTGGAGGATACTTATTCAAAATAAGTTTCTGTGCTACACTAATGTGGCCATCATCTGCTATACACGTCTTACGTCCAAACTCTTCAAGAACAAGTTTCAAGACAAAACAGGGATACGTACGTTATTTGTTGACATTCAGTGTGTCAAAGATGATCTTCTGAATTCTTCAATTTTTTTTTTTTGAAAATGGCCTTTGTATGATATCATTGCTTGTGGTAAGGTTAACAGTGCAAAATACCGACGTAACTGTTTACATGTGCATTTCGACACCTTATCTCTTTCCAGTGCAGATCAAACCAAAACATTTGGAAATACATATACCGAAATATGTGTAAAATCTGATAGAGAACCATTAACAAATAGGGTCTAAATAGTAAAGCCAAAATCAGCTAAGGACAGAGCTATGCGAGAAAGAGATACTCCTTAGTTTTGAACACAATGTAGGAAATTAGATATTGCAAATTTCCAAATTAAATTGTAGTACATTGTATTTAAATTCCAAAATATTTGAGTTTGTCAAGAAACATTTTTTTCTCAGCGTGTCAGATCTCAGCAAACTCGTCATTTTTTGCTTCTGATGTCATCCTGGATGAAGCGCAAACATGTCCTACTAAGGGGACCATCCAAAAGACTTCTATCATATATGTATCATATATGTACTTGCAATATAAGGTCAACAATTTAAGTTTTGGTGTAATCCGGCCTTATTTCAAATGATATTCAAATTTACAGATGAAATTTTAAACAATGCACATCGCTGATATCGTAAAACAAAGTATGATATTAGACTTGTTATTTAATTTCAAGTTCCAATAGGAAATATTTGAATGAAGGCCATTGTATGATTTGATTGCTTGACTTAAGGTTAACATGGCAAATGGGAATTCTTTGCCAATGAAGAAAAAACATGTGCAATCTTATAATTGTTCCTACTGGCGGCCATCTTGGACGAATGACAAACATACCCCACCATTTTTTTTTTAAAAAGACACCTGTTATGAAGAGTTTTGTTTCTGTTTTCAGAAAACGTAGAGGGATACATTTTAGAATACGTTTCCATTTAGGTCCCATGTATCAGTTTACCGTTGACGTTCATTAATTTTGATAGGGATGAATTAATGACTCCCACTGATACAGTTATTAAGAAGGGGGTCTTTGAACATAATTCCAACACAATTCTCTGTTCATATCTACTCCTAGTTGGTGGTCAAGTTGAATTTGAACTGAACCTGCAAGACCTTACAAGAATCATTGTTACCATTGTTGTAAAGAATAAAATCCTTGAATGTGTTTCCTTCAAATATTAAAAGAACATGTTCGTTTCTTGTGATCATCTTTGATAAATGCACAATGCTCGGAAGAACTTCCCAAGGGCTGTAGAGACCAAGTTTGGTTCAATTTGCCAAGTAGTTTTTAAGTTTTAAATAAGTTTCAAGGAAGATATACTAGTAATTAATTTCCATCATTTCAGATGAAATGTTTAAATTATACATCGCTGGTGCATTATCTCAGAAATCGTAAAACAAAGTGTGATATTTAAAGTGCTCATCCTCGGACGATAACGACCAAGTTTCAACTGGCATGGTAAAATTGCAAACGGAAGTTATTTTAAGTGCATATAACCTAGGGTCCTAGGATAAACTTGATTTTTTTGTTGGTTGCCATGTTGAATATTACTTTGACCTTCAGACAAAAGTTTAAAAAAACATCAGTGTCACATGACAACACTCGCAGACTCTACCATAAAATTTGAAAAATGGTCTTTTTTACATAACTTGTTAATTTTTTCACATTTAGAAAAAAAGAGGGAATATATAGGGATACTTGTTTTTTTGTTTTTGTTTTTGTTTTTGTTTTTTTTCATTTATTTTATTTTATTTTTTTTTGTATTGCATGCAATTAACTGATATTTTGTGTTTCACTACATGCAAATTGGGGTAATTAATCGATTTACTATTACTAGTATTTGAATATCTAATAATAATTTGATGGTATATGGCTTTTCACATATTCCTATCAATTACCTGTAAATTTATATGATATTATGTTGTTTGAATTTAACAAATTTTATGCAAATGTCCATCAATACATTTGAGAGATTGAGGCTTTAGAGGTCATAATTGTGCTATTGTGTCATTCGCCTAAAAGGCTGAACACAATCATCAAATTTTCATTTTTTAAACTCTATATTGTCAAAAATTGTACCTGATATTTCACTTGTCTTTACCCCACCTACGTTTCCACTCGCTATTTCCTTAGCAGGTATATCATACATTTCTTGTAAACGGTGAATTGCTTTTACTGCTCCAGTAAAATCCTCCTGGTTCGGAAGGTACTGTCTTAATTGACTAATATCGTCGTTAAACTTCTCTTAAATATAAAGAAATAGAAAGAATGATGTTAAAATTATTTGTTCAAAAATATGAATCACTTTAAGACATGCCCTTATCTAAAAAAGCAAAAAAAAAACTCTAAAGCTATCGTCATATCCTAAAGCATCTGTATTTAAAAAAAAATAGAAATTTAAAAAGTAGTGGCATTCTATGCTCTGTTTCGCTTAAACCCAAAGTTTGCAGTCAGTTTGGAGGCGAGGTAATACCAACCATTGGATCCAAAGTCTTATTTCAACGGTAAATACGATGAATAAGAATGTTATATATAATTTTCATATCCCTACGACAAGACGTCTAGGACATATTGTCTGACCCAAAACTGTCCATCCAGACCTATGTCTATCCGCATCTGTTCCACTGGCTGCGTCTTATTGAGGGAATTTCATCAACTGTTTTTGTATTAAAATAGAGATTATACCCATCGGGTGATTTTGGTAATCTTCAAATATGATCATGTTTTAAACAGTACAATATATGTAAATTAAATTTTTAGTTAAATTTTACTCACACTGATAGCATTTGAAGTTTCTTGAATTTTTTACGGGTAACGTGGCATCTATGTAACACAGACGAACCAGCATTTTTAATGTAAAATTTATTTCAAATGAAAATGAGAACAAACAATGGTGCACAGCTTGTACCCCTGGAAACTCAAAAGTATAATTCGAAGAAAATATATAAATAGCAAAATACTGAAGTTTCTGTCAATTTATTTTCTGCATATGCGCATTTCGACAACATATGTCTCATCAGTGCAGATCAAACCAAAACATTTGGAAGTCCATCAACCGAAACACTTGTAAAAGCTGACAGAGAACAAATAATCAAAAGGATCTAAATAGAAAAGCCAAAATGTAGCTATGGACAGAGCTATGAATGAGGGAGATAGTGTTTCCTTAATCTTAAACAAAATTGTGTAAAATTTAGATATTGCAACTTTGAATGAAGTCGGTTTTCGGGTCATCATCGAAGTACTGACTACTGGGTTGGTGAATACCCTCAGGGACTAACAATCCACCTCTATAAATCAACCTCATGTTTTGGTCTTAAATCAAGAACGAAAAATATTTATATCCCCACCTTCCAACTAATTGTAGAATAAGTTCTTGGATTTTAATTAAAATTACCAACATTACTGTCAATTATGTTTCTGCATATGACCATTTCGACAACTTATGTCTCTTCAGTGCATATACAATCAAACCTTCTGGAAATCCATAAACCGAAATATGTGTAAAAACTGAGAGAGAAAAAACTACAAAGTCAGCTAATGACAGTATTATACAAAAAGAAGTTCTCCTTAGTTTTTTACAAAATTTCCTTAAATTAAGATATTGCAAACTATGAATTTTTAATGGTATTCCTGTATGGTATTAATGTTGCTTTTTAAAGACACATTATTGGCATCATCATGAAAAACCTAAGAGATACCTAACAGAAAATTATAGGAGGTGTAGGAAAAATGTTCTTATAAGCGTCATCATCGCAATCATGTGTCTGTGTTAGAGTCTATTAATATGAAGATAACGTTTCATTCAATCAAAATCAAATGTGTGTTTAGGTGTCATTTAAAAAGAATTTTTTTATGAAAGTATTTACAATAACTAGAATAACTTTTGAGTGGGTCAGTCTTGGTATTCAATTGTCAATGAATTCATTTTAAATTGAATTTATTTTACCCATAATTTGTTGTTTTGCTATCACCAGAATTAATTTTTGCCTAGTATTCTTTTTTCTGAATGGTTTTTTTATTCATAATCCTGCATCGCTCTAGATTTTTTTCTTTGTATTCGTATGACTAGAAGAATTGCTTTTATTTGGTTTTAGTTATTTTTCTGTTCTATGTATTGAATGCATTGGTTTTGTTTGTTGCACCTTATTTCGTCACTCTGTGAGAGCTTTTAATAATGGTGTAGCATGGAATATCCAAACAAAAAGTAAGAAAGGGGAAATATCTAGAGGAAAACAAAAACAAATTGTGGCAAAAAGAGACAAGTCGAAAAGAAAAAGTTAAAACTTGAACTTTGTCATGTTGTCTCCATTGTTGTTGCTATATGCAATGCTTTTATATTGTTTTACCATCTTCGATAATGACGACAAGAGTTAAATAAAGAGATTTTGTTGTAAATTTGGCAGACCCAGCGATGAATCATCATATTTAGGATTGCTTTGATTTAATCTTGACTTTGGCAACGTACTGAATATAAATCATTGCATTCATAATGACTATGAATAGTATTGATCTTGATTGGGTATTGAAAAACTTTTGTTAGTCTATTGAATTCATTAAATCAATTAAATTCGTTTACCATAACTAGGGTTGCTCTTGATTGGGTCTTCTACAGCTTTATTCCAATCCAATGTAAATTTCTTCACAAACAGGTAAGCATTGATAGGATTGCCCAGGTAAGACGATGGATTCTCCATGGCTTGGTTGCTGTGTGTACCATAAGAATTTGCTACACTGTTAAATGAAAGCATTATTGAGAATGTCAGAAACTTTTAACTAGAGGCTCTCAGGAGCCTGTATCGCTCACCTAGCTTTCAGTTGCCACAATCATGGTAACATTGTAAGTTATACAGTTGATCTTCAGTCTCAAACTTTAGTACCTCGAACACCACCAATATCTTGAACAGTATTTAAAGTCTGATCATGTTTTACTACATTTCTTTGTTGGGCTTTTTTGACAAAAAACGTTCTTGCTAAGGACCACTATCGACACCAGTTTTGAAATCGAGACGTCATTTTGTAAATGGCGGTCATCCAACAATTTTCAACATCGGATTTGAAGTCGCAACATCAATATCTATTTGGACAAAAAAATCTCATTGAATAGGACAATATTGAAATTTCATCCCTGTTTTAGCAGCCATTTTGAAAATGACAGTCAACAAATAATTTTTAACATCGGTTTGCAACATCAATACCTATTTAGAAACCAAATTTCATTGAAATCAGACAATGTTGAATTTTCCCGCCTTTTTTGGCGGCCATTTTGAAAATGGCGGTCAACGAACAATTCTTAACAACAGTTCTGAAGTTGCAACATCAATACCTATTTGGAAACCAAATTTCATTGAAATCGGACAATGTTGAATTTTCCCGTCTTTGTTTGGCGGACATTTTGAAAATGGCGGTCAACAAACAGTTTTTAACATCAGTTTTGAAGATGCAACATCAAAACCTATTTGGAAACCAAATTTCATTGAAATCGGACAATGTTGAATTTTCCCGCCTTTTTTGGCGGCCATTTTGAAAATGGC
>MJUU01018816.1:147695-161496 GCA_002080025.1 Modiolus philippinarum
GGAGGTGCACAATGGCATCATGTAATAAAGTTTCTCTGAAAGTTTCATCAAATTCCATTCATTTGTTTTGGAGGAGTTGCGGATTGCATACCAGTACCCCCTCCATGACAACACATGGCTAAGTCCATGTATGGCTATGGGGAACCCAAAAAATTGATCAAATCAAAATTTAAGATAGGAGGTGCACAATGGCATCATGCAATAAAGATTCTCTGAAAGTTTCATCAAATTCCATTCATTGGTTTAGGAGGAGTTGCGGATCCAATTTCGGAAGAACGGACGGACTGACGGACAGACGGACGGACGGACACAACGAATACTATATACCCCGCTTTTTTCAAAAGCGGGGATATAAAAATGAAAACAGATTCATTCAATAAGATTAATTATGGAGAACGCTCACGAACCAATTCAAGGTTCTACTTTTCATAAAGCATTTTCTTAATATTAAGATGATTTTGGTAATTTGTTTTCAATCAGATTTTACACATAATTTGGTATATGGATTTCCAAATGTAGTGATTTCATTTGCACTGAAAAGACACAAGTTGTCGAAATGCACACATGCAGAATCTAAATTAACAAGAACTTCGGTATTTTGTTATTTATAAGAAACATCTGTCTTACTCCGTGTACGAACGTTAAAAATATCAAGTGTATTCATCTAGTTCATTTAAAGCACTTTGAAGATGTTCTTGGTACTGAATTTGGTCTCCTATTTTGATAATTGTGGTAATGAGTACCCCTTTTTTACTATTTTTTTTATTTTAATGCTGCTGCTGCTGAGAGGTTACTCATTGAAACACTTATACAGCATAACGAATTGGACCGTTTATTATGCAACTTGATTATTTATTTTATCAATACATTCGACATCGTTTCGCGTGTATTTTCAGCTTACTAATTTATAGATGTCATTGTTGTATCCAGCATATGGTGGTGGTTTTATTGCATTTTCCCCCTCCCCTGTATCTTCATTTTTGTGTTGTATTCATGACATGTTTGTGTCATCATTTTAATCGAAATGAAGGACAAGGATATTTCCAACGCAATAGGTTTGCTGTTATTTTTTTTTATAATTTTACACCAATGCATTTGATTTATTGCCTATGCCAATTTATGCGCCTGTCCCAAGTCAGGAATATGTTTGTCATTGGCTTGTCCTTGTCTTCTTATAAAATTTTAGTTTCTTGATATTTGGGTTATTGGATGTGGTTTGTTTCCATTTATTTATTCACTTTTTTACCTTTTCGGGGCCATTTAGGGCTTACTATATGGTGTGAGGTTCCTCACTGTGTTGAAGACCATATGGTGACCCCTAGATGTTTTCTATTTGGTCGTTTAAACCTGGATATGGGATGTTGTCTCCTTGACATTTACCCCATTTCCTTTCTTTTTCATATTAATCAACCAATGACAAAGGATATCAATAAAGATCAACGAAAGAAACGACTAGCAATAAAATTGTCTAGTTTGCAATTCGCAATATTACACGACTCTAGGGGATACGCGAAAAATATCAGATATCTAAAAGAAGTGAAGTGTCGAGATCAATTTTTAAAATTGTTTTTACAAACATACTTAAAGAAGTTCGGCCATGAAGGTGAGAATGTTTTCCTACATTTGGCCATTTTCAAAATATGCCCAAAAATCTAATAAGAATTTCTCTGGAAAGAGTTTTTTCCTAGAAATAAATTTAATATATGCCGCATGTATATGTTTAATGACATATTAGCAGCCGAACATGGCTGAAAATAGCCTTTTGTGTCAATTTAAGCCATTTGACCGTGTTTTGGAAGATGGAACTATTCGATAGACAACCGAGAACCAAAGCCAATTTTTTTGTTGCGAGTGTATAAACATTTACTCTTAAAAATGGCAATCATTTAAGCTTGGTTGTGGAGGTGTTATTTAGCAAAATTTTAACAAAAATCTACAAACATTGTGTGCAAATATGTCAAAATTATTGTGAAGTCACTGAATATTTTATCTAAAAGTTTGAAAATGCATTTGAATTTCTTTCGTTGTGAAAGTGTACAAAATAGATGACAGTTTTTGAACAGATGCTTTCGTATAATCGGTATGCTCAAGAAAATATTTTCACAGACAACTTTAGAGTCTTAAGGACTGCTCTTTTGCAAAGCTATAATTTACTTATCTTTTGACATATGAATTATCATATTCTACCTAAGTAGAGAATGTATCGAAGTGTGTTGTTGAATTTTTCAAAAGGATTTGGCCTTAATGTCATTTAATGTGAGTATCCATCGGTCTTCGGTAGGTAGATAGGCGACAAAAACATTATAAGCAGTTGGACTTACATCTATGTTTCATACCATATGTAATGATTTAAACGATCTTAAACTAAGTTATAGGTGAAAAAAAACTTTACTGATGTCAATTGTTTCTCTTCATTTTTGTAGGTAAATTAAATACGCAGAAAATATTAAAGATATTTATTTGCAACAGTGAATTAAATGTCACAGCTGTAAGTGGTATTTAGGTATGTAAAATGAAGTAACATTTGTTGTATAGAGAAGCAAATGGATAAATTCTTAGTGTATAAAAACAACAAATAATGAGACTTGTATTACATGATTCCAGATTCTCCACCAGTTGTTTCTATCATAGATGTCTTATATTTTCATTTTTTATCTATTAGTGGCAATACGGGACATTTGAATCGTGTTCATTCCGGAAACAGTTCTATTCTCATACGTAAAAAAATCAACGCACCAATACATTGAGAGAGAATCACTATTTAATGAACAGTGTTGAGCTAAGGGTGATTTATATTTTATCGATTTGTTTTCTGTGTTCTCGTTTTGGCCATGTCTTTGGACTTCGATGTTTGTGGATTTCCCTTCTTTGTTCCTTCGGTATTCTACTGCCGTTGTTTTGTATCGTTTCAGGTTTTTTTTTTCGCCAATCAAAATTTAGTTAAATAACTGTCATATGGGAAAAATTAAAAATGCACTTCAATTTCATAAATAGTTTTTTTTTTTTTTATGTGGTCTATATTTATTTCAACAGGTTTCGAAATCCTGTTTTCCTTCATAGTGGTATCCGAGGCGATCGTTTCTGCCTTCAATTACATGAGAGTTCCCGTATTGTTATACCATTGACAGCAAATCAAACTTGTGTAATATTAAAACCATTGCACACTGATAGAAAAACACAGGCAGTTACTGTAAAGATGTATGGCCATTAAGGCGTGAAATGTTTTCCTATGTTTGGTCATTTTCAGGATGAAAATCTTTTAAGCTGGTCTCTGATATGTGTACCTATCAGAAATAAAATTAGTAAATGCCACACGTGTATGTTTTCTAACTAATTAGCAGTCGAACATGGCTGAAAATACCCTTTTCTGTCAATTCTAGTTATTTTAAATTGTTGGAGCAGATGGTACTACTCAAAGCACACCGAGAACCAAAACCAATTTTTTGCTGCGAATGTATAAACATTTGGTTCCAAATGGCAATCAATTTATTTGGGTTCTAGATGTCCTATACAACGAATTAAAAAAAAACCTACAAAAATTGTCAAAATCTGTCAAAATTGCATACAACAGGCAAGTTTCGTGGCTGAATCTTTTATCTAAATGCACAAAAACGCATTTGAATGACCTTGCTCTGATAGTGCATATAACAGATGATCTCTTTAAGCAGTTTTCCAGAAGATTCAACGTATTCTCAAAATTAGAATTCGGAATGAAATAAATTCACGGGTAACACTTCTTTGGTTTCTGTAGATAGCCAATTCGGAAACTTACGTCTGTACAGTGCAAGTCAAATCACAAATATACAAAACAGTTACAGCCTGCTAAGCTTACCTCGTTGCGAAACATTGTACCACGATGAACAAGTCAGTAAACAGGAATGGACTCTACAGATCCATGCGTAAAATAAATGTCAGAGACTTTCATCCAAAGCATTCATTGCAGCACTCGACCAAAAATGGACCCTGAATACAAATACGGTTGATGTGGGACATGTCAGTAAGCGGCAATTGATTTAACCATTCTACCTAAAATAGTTATCATGCGTAAAATGTATGTCAGAGACAGCATCCGAAGCATGCATTGCAGTTCCTGAGCATCATACCTAGCAATATGGTTAATGTGTGGCATGTCAATAAGTGGGAATGGACATTAACCATTCTATCTAACATAGTAGCTCATGCGTAAAATGTAGGCCACAGACAGCGCCTGAAGTATGCATTGCTGTTGTCATCCCAAATTACATCATGCATACCAATATGGTTGATGTGGGGATGTCATTTATCAGGAATGGACTTTAAAGATTCTTCCTGACCGGACGCCGACGCTATAGAGTTATAACATAATTCCCCTCACTTCGTGAGGAGAGCTAAAATTGAATCGTCAAATGGATCTTGGTTGATCAAATAATACCAATGGATCTATACAGATTCATCTAACCCAAAAATGTCTTAAAAACTGATAAGCAACATATAAACAATAAGATTTATATGTAATTAAAAGCCAAACCAGACATAGCCAGACAACTGAAAAGCGACCACGTAATTCAAACAAAGCATAGTCATCTTATAGTGACTGTATGAAGAAAAGTTTCACTGCAGTATTAGGAATGTCATGCTTTTCAGAAAACAGATTGCAAGATGTGCACAGCTTGTAACATTTTTATTATTTTTATCATTACTCATTGACGTTTATGTAAATATGAAGTCAAATATGTTAAACATGGTCATATTTTAACATGTCATTAAAAACGTATTGTCAGGATCAAATATATTTAACATGGTCATATTTTAACATGTCATTAAAAACTATTGTCAGGATTTGTTAGTTTAAAACAATAAATCACAGAAATTTGAATTATTCAGCTTACTGCATAGCAATATATACGGCACGAGATGCTAGCAGAAAAAGAGCGAGAGACAAATGTATCTTCTAATATATTTTCACGATAATTTTAACGTTTTTGAAAGTTTTGGCAATATTAAATCTTCCCTGGACTGTGCTCTCTCGTGAAAAAAATTAATATGCTGAAAATATATTTTTTTCTGCAGACAAATATGAAAAAGGAAGGAAATGGGGTTAATATGGAGACAACATCCCCTCACCAGGTTAAAACGACCACAAAGAAAGCATCTAGGGGGTCACCGTACGGTCTTCACCACAGTGAGGAACCTCACACCATATAGCAAGCCATCAATAGCCCAAAAAAGTAAAAAAGTGAATAAATCAATGGAAAGTGTTGAAAATTTGGCAACATCAAACGGACCCAATTGGTATTATCTACTTTCGGTAGAGTCGGTAGAATCAAACAAACCCGATTTTTTTTTGTCAGTTTAAGACCTCAAAAGACATGTGTTATATAATTTTTAAGCTGAGACTCAACTAAGGATTCATACCGTCCATCAAGCAATTATTCATACACTGGACGTGATTTGCCTATTTTTGATACATAACGATCATAGTATCATCACAAAAATTGAGTCTCAAACACATATATCCATACTTACTTTTCAAGCATATCAAGCCTTTTCTTTTCATCTTCAATATACTGTTTTAATTTTGACAGCAAGGTTTGCTCAGCCTTTAAACCATCTTCCATGTGAGCTAACGATGTGAATAATTCACTATTCGTATGTAAAAACAATGTCATTATACATAATACTATATAAAATATGTTCACACATTTATTCATCATACTTAGGGACTTTTTAACTTCAAAAATATAAAATTTAAAAATAAAAATAATATCACATAAATTGCCTTAAAATAGGTTCGAGATCCAAAATAGTATTCTAACTTATTGTAGTTTCGTCCACTTTAACTCCGCTTAAATTAGAGAGAATGTCCAAGTGCATTTGATATGCAACGTCACAAGAAATGCGGGTTTTTGTCACGTTTAACTTTTATTTTCCACACAAATTGAACAAATCTTGATTGATTGGATTAAACGCTAAATATTACAATATGTGACAATATAAGTAACGTATGTAAATCCTTCTAGTCCAAATCAATAAACAAACGACATATGTTTCACTTTCATCACATTATTACCTATTATAACTTGGAGTTAAGATTAATTAATGGTACTTTTTCATAATAAATTGTTTTACATTTCACCTTATGTGACGTTTACAAGTACGTGTGTCGTTTTTATTTTTTGTAATGTATGTGTATGTTTACGGATGTTCTAATTGTTACATAACAAATAAGTGATGTCTTTTTGGTACAACTTTGATAGAAATCTGTAAGACCGACTCTTCGCGTTCACGGCTATTTTTACCTCGTCAAGACTTTCTGTGGCCTCGCGTTTGGTGTTCCTATTTAAAATGATAAATGGACAATAAATGTAACATATATCGATGTTAGAAGCCAATACACACATTATATTGTAAAAGTTATTATAAAATTTATTTTACAAATCTACATTTTGTGAAAAAACATACAGCATATCTTGAGGCAAAGTAAATATCTCATGTCAGCAAAAATAAAATATCATACTATTAAAAACCTGTTATGTTCATTTTTATTGTTATTAAAAATATTTTAATTCTTGTAAATGCCTTGGACTATTCTATCTTTCATCTTTCCTTTGATACTCTCGATTTCGAAGTACTTCACTGATTATTTACCTCAAATTATTTAATTAATTACCTTCAATTGTTTACTTTATTAACTTTGCCCTTCAGCTATGTAAAAAATGGATAACAAGAAACACCTACAATGGCTGAAAATTATAATTACATGCCACAATCTGCCAGGGAAACACACAGAAAAAAACAAGAATAAGACAAAAGACAAACGTAGACAACGACAGGAACTCGGGACAGCCGGACTTTGTACCGGCACCAGCAAAAGCCAGCGGTAGGGATAAACCGGTTTATGGCTACCCAAACCTCCCATTTATCTGTCCCGTTTCCGTATAGTATTAAAAACATACGGATAAAACCCAATGTAGAATACCAACTCCATAACCACAATCTTGAAAGGAGAGAAAATTTTGAAACTGAGATGGCCGGCTAGCTCAAGGAGCCTAGTCACAGTCGAACTATAGAAGAAAAATCAAACTCAAAACTTCCCGAATGGTTTGGTCAAGAATCATCATAAATTTCAGTAGACAGCGGCAGTATCAGTGAGAGGCCAGTATGTGTGCAAAATTTTCACCCAAATATTAGATAAAGTTTAAGACAAGTTGCACGTAAAAGTCTGATCGAACTTATGCTATACTTCTAAGATAACAAGTTGATCAATCGACTATGATGAAACCACTCGGCTACGAGTATAATAGTTACCAAATAGATGTCAAAAAAGATATTGAAAGTAACAATAAATCGATAACTCATATATTTAACGAAGTTGGGCAGGGGATATAGCGTTTTACCCGTTCGTCCGTCCGTCCGTTCAAACTTAAGACCATATATCTTTTAAATAACAAGTCGTAGATGGACAATGTTTTGTCCATGGATGCATCTTGAAGAGTACTTGAGGTTGATATATAGAATAGGTGGATTTGACCTACATTTCATGCATGAGTGACTCAGGTTAAAGTTTTTGTAAGAGTCCACATCTGGAATACTACAACTTGTAGAGGAATACTATTTTGCATGTAGATGCGTCTTGTAAAGTTACGAAGCTCCAGATAAAAATTATGTCACTTTGACCTACATTTCATGCATGAGTGACTAAGTTAAAGTTTCTGTAAGAAACCAGTTCTAGGATACTACAACTTGTAGAGGAATAATATTTTGTATGTAGATGTTTCTTGTAAAGTTATGAAGCTCCAGATAAAAATTAGGTCACTTTGACCTACATTTCATGCATGAGTGACTTAGGTTAAAGTTTTTGTAAGAAACCAGGTCTAGGATACTACAACTTGTAGAGGAATAATATTTTGTATGTAGATGCGTCTTGTAAGGTTACGAAGCTCCAGATAAAAATTAGGTCACTTTGACCTAAATTTCATGCATGAGTGACTTAGGTTAAAGTTCTTGTAAGAGTCCAGATCTAGGATACTACAACTTGTAGAGGAATATTTTGTATGTATATGCGTCTTGTAAAGTTACGAAACTCCAGATAAAAATTAGGTCACTTTGGCCTACATTTCATGCATGAGTGACTTAGGTTAAAGTTTTTGTAAGAAACCAGATCTAGGATACTACAATTTGTAGAGGAATAATATTTTGTATGTAGATGCGTCTTGTAAGGTTACGAAGCTCCAGATAAAAATTAGGTCACTTTGACCTATATTTCATGCATGAGTGACTTAGGTTAAAGTTTTTGTAAGAGTCCAGATCTGGGATACTACAACTTGTAGAAGAATAAAATTGTGTATGTAGATGCGTCTTGTAAAGTTAAGAAGCTCCAGATGAAAATTGAGTCACTTTGACCTAAATTTCATGCATGAGTGACTTAGGTTAAAGTTTGTGTTACAGCTTGGATTTTAGATACTACAACTCGTAGAAGAATAATATGTAGATGCATCTTGTAAAGTTACAAAGCTCCAGATAAAAATTAGGTCAATTTGTCCTACATTTCGTGCATGAGTGACTTAGGATAAAGTTTGTGTTACAGTCATGATTTTAGATACTACAACTTGCAGAAGATTAATCTTTCATCAGTAGATGCATATGCTTTAGGTATGAGGCTCCTGATTGAAATAAGGTCACTACGTTTCTTGCATGACCGGCTCAGCTTTAAGTAATAAGCCAGATCTTGAATGATACCCTTGAGTGCTTATAATACTAGACAAACATTCAATAAACGGGCGAGGGGATTAGCTGTCGTTTCCGACTGCCCATTCTCTTGTTTATTATAGATTCCAAATAAAAGTAGAAACATCTGATTAATTATATGTCTCTGATAAAAGTAAGTAAATATCGGACATAAAATGGATATAAAATAAAGTTTTTTCGTACGTAAAACGAAAAATATATTTATTAAGCATTTATTTTCTTTAAATACTTTAACTATTACTGACAGGTTGTAAAATTATGTTTCAACAACCCGCCAATGCCTCTGTCACGGAACAAAATTTCTGTCATAAAATTTGTTCCAAAAGGATAAAATGCTATAGAATATCTTTTCCGAAGGAAAAAATATTACAATATGTATTCATAACGGAATAAACGTTATAAAACAAATATTCCCCAAAAAGAAGAAATATTATATCAATGTTTATAATATTTCTTCCAAAGGAACTTCTGTCAGACGGAATAAATATACATTGACACCTCACGAAAATCCCGAACGTGAGGGATAAGTATACTTGTACCTAAACTGCAACTTACAAACTCTTTGTTTGTAGTATGTGATACATACCCTTTCATAAATTACACTGACGACAAAATGAATGTGACGACTCTACAAAGATATACCTAAGCAACAAGATAATCTTCTTGTTGATTTTTGATATACCTTGTATTCCCAAGGGCGGATACATGCTTTGAATTAAGGGTGTGGACAATTAAAAAAATCATCGAGTGTAGCGGGACGCGAATTGCTTTGGACAAATATTGACCCACATCCCGATTTTACCTTAATTTTTGTTTTCGGTCGAGGGAGGCGCAATCCCCTTAATCCGTACATGAAACAACTTTCTGAAGTCATCATGGTGACTTCAAGATGCAGAACAACAATAAAAGCGTTGTACCATTGCATTGTTTCTACCATGTACATGAGGTATTTTAAAGACTTCGACTCAAGGGTATTTACTCCATATCCTTTCATTGTAAGTAACCATGTTCATTTCGTTTTGACATTCTCAATATTTCGCATATACGAGATTGAATTGTCATATTTATCTGCACTAAAACTGATTAGAAAATACCGTTCAGGCAATCATTTATGTAGGCAGTATTGAATTTGAAAGGTTCAGAAAGATGGAAACACATAACAATTTTATAACACAAAAAGTAATAAATAAAATACGAGGGAAAAAACAAACAATTGGACATGAATGTCAGAATAACAATAAAATACTAACATGTTGATCCCCATTAAGTAGGATATAACCAACTAGTATTAACTGTTTTAGATGCAAACACAAGAAGTCTCCCAAACGAACTCCGATATCCGAATTCCAAGTCTAAATATGAGATTTACACATCCTTAACAACTGCCCTGAAAAATTTAATCAAATTCTGAGAACATTGAATTTCCCCGCCCTTTTTCGATTCCATGGATAAAGCCGTCATTTTGAATTCTTGGAGACCAGAAACCAATTCCACACATGTAACCATCCTGTAAAATTTCATGCAATTCTGGGCACTTTTTGATTTTCCCGCCTTTTTTCTCTCTCCATGGCAACCGCCGTCATTTTGAAGTCTTGGAGACCAAAAATTATTTATGCATATGTTGGGCAACCTGCCTGTAAAATTTCATCCAATTCTGAACACTTTTGATTTCGACCTTTTTTCGTTTCCATGGCAATCATTGCCATTGTGGAAATGCTGAAACATTAGGATAAATTCTGGATCTACATCTATCATCAAATGAAATTTCAACAAGTTTGACGTATAAAATTGAACAGTGGTTCCCTCATAATTTACTTTAACATGCAGCAAAAACATGTTTTCCTCAAATTTATAGGTTTCTGGCTTGATTTTCATGGTAACCAAGTGATATATTATCCATTACAACCAATTTTGTATCCCTGTCCAAAAAAGGCTTGGGCAAGGGTTTCTCTTATTCCTTAAGTAGTACATAGTGCTGTAATCAAAATACAATTATCATCAAAAACAACTATTTTCTCCAAATTTCAATTTTTTGGTATGGTTTCCATAGAAAGAGTGGTAAATTTGAAATTCCAATGCTGTGAAAACCTTTTTCTTACACGACCCACACCTTTTGTATGAAGTGTTATGGAATAAATATGAATAGTGTTCCAGAAACAGTTCAAATACAGTGAAAAACCTTCAACATGCCATTTTCCCATATAATTACTTATAGAAGACCACACTCCTTTTATAGAAGACCACACTCCTTTTATAGAAGACCACACTCCTTTTTTGAGTCCCTAAATGTACCCTTATTGGACTCGTTTCTTGATGATCTACATATATGAGACCATCATCCTACAAAGTTTGGACGTCTTGATCTAATGGTCTCCAAGATCTGGTTCGGACAAAAGTGAGGCGGAAAGCGGAAGAAGAAAAAATAATTAGAATAGTAAGAAACGCAGCAAAAATAATAACTCTCCACAAACTTTGTTTGGGAGACTTAATTACTGTGAAACAGGATTTCTTAATGTCTTAGACTGAATTCATACAAAATAAATAATAAAATACCGAAGTTACTAAAACAAGAAATCTGTGAATACTTTGATGCCTTAATTTTAGAATCAAGTTCAGAATCCCGAAATTGCACTTTGAATACAACCGACCAAATCGAGAGCTGAAATATAAACTTTAAATAAATCTTCAAAATAAATATATCTTAGCTGAAAAATATATCGGGAATAGTGCAACAACATGCTCATGTCATGATTAAGCAATTTTCACATTTTTAAATAGCATCTATCAAAATTCGAGCGTTATTCATATATATATGTAGTATAATTAAAATTAAAAAATGTATCGTAGGATGTTTGTTTCAAAAACTATGGGTATTCTGGTACCCAATTCACATTTATGGAAGCATATGAAAAGTTAAGACAAGAAGAAAGATGCAGTCGGAAATGGCAAAATGTTTGTTTTTGTAGTATCATTACCCATCTACTACTCAAGATATAGATTGTTAAACATACTGTAATCTTAGCCAATCTTGCATAGAATGTAAATCAAGGTTACCTAATTTTAATCATGAGCCTCATCGCTATCCAAGAAGCATTTAATGACAGAATATCGCTCCTCTAAGAATTGTAGAATCTTTGATCTGATCGACTACACAAAGTTTAAATTTAGTCATTCATGCATGAAACGTCGGTCAAAGTGACTTACTTTTTATCAGAGGCATTATACCGTTGAAGATACCTATACTGACGAAATGCTAATCTTGAAAAATTTGTAGTTTCTTAGAACATGTCTGTAACATAAACTTTACAGAACAATAACTAACTTGTAAAATAGAGGCCAATATCACCTAATCTTTGATTTTTCTGGGTGCATGACAAATTGTATTTTTTTCGAAGAGGTGCAGTATCCGAGATCATGATTTTTACAAAACTTTTCACCTTAGTCACTCATGCATGACATGTATTTCATTGTGATTTAATTTAATCTGGAGCTTCTTGATCGCACTAGACAAATCTACATACAAAACATTATACTTCTAGCGTTGTAATTTCTGATATCTCATACATGAAATGTAGGTCAAGGTGGCATAATTTATTTGGAGCTTTATTACTACAAACAGACATCTATAGATAATTTTTTATTCCTCGAAAAGCTGTAGTATCTGAGATCTTGACAAGAACTCTAACTAACTCATACATAAAATGTAGACCAAAGCGACCTACTTTGTGACTATACCATTCGCGTCTACAGACAAAACATTATTCCTGAAAGAATTGTAGTGTCCCAGTTCTGGACAAAGACTTTAACCTAAGTCACACATGGATGGAATGTAGGTCAGAGTGACCTTATTTTTATCTGGAGAGTCATGAATATACAAGACGCATCTACAAACAAAATATTGTTCGTCTAAGAGTTGGGAGTATCTGAGATGTGGGCTCTTAAACTTTTAACTAAAGGCACTCGTGCATGAATGTAGGTCAAATCTTCATATGTTATGCATCAACCTCAAGTTCAATCCACGAAACATCCTTGGATAAAGGCTAATCCATAGAAGACTTGTTTTCATAAGATCCATACTCTTATCTTTAAACTTTGTGACGGACGAGGTGAATAAATGTTATTTCCTCTCTCCAACTCCGTTGGGAGAGGGAATAATAACCGAATCTATATCTGCAATATTTTTGCTTTTATCTAATTGTTGTATTATATAATCAGCCGTTGGCAGTAGGTATCTCCACCTCTCAATCATCTGAATAAAGATTGATTTTATGTAGTTGTCCAATTGTTTTTATTTCTTCTGCATTATCGTCTAAAATTTGTCATATCTGAATCTATGATAATTGCAAATGAACTTTACCTCTCGTCTTTACGTTTTTAGTTTCATCCCGAATGACCGATTCTTATAGTGCAGCAACCTGTAGTGAATATCTAGCTTATTTTCGGAGTTTAATCAACCACCCTGACACACGGCTAAATTATAACTAATATTGAAGAACATGATATGACGCTTTGGTTTTGACTGGTCGTAAACGTGAAATATGGTGCAAATGTTTAGAATCTAAGGTCAAAGGTCAAATGTTCAAAATTTACTTTTTAGTATATTTCAAACGTTTCAAAGCATATATCAAAATCTTCTTAAATGATTGCTTTAATTATCATTGATAGTTATCTTGATTGCCAGCAGGTCTTATTTTGATCTTTCAAGTTGCGTTTCACGTAAAAAAAGCCATACCACAAGCCCCAAGTTCCGAATGTTTGAATGGGCAGCAACATGTGTATAGGTAGTTTTTGTGGTACTAATGTGAGTGACGGAGGCCATTTCGTTTTTGTCCTGCATGTCGGTCTCCTTTTTGTAGACCGAAAATGTTTGCATTGCAAGGGTTAATCAATATCGATTTGATACATCGCCTGCTCTTTTGATAAATTTATGTTGTTCACTTCACCAGTTTAGATAATTCCTGGTCAGATTCAAATATCTTGTTCATAATACTGATCTGATGTTTGAGTATAAGGCACGGACCATTTGATTTTCGGGGGAGGGGGGCTGGGATTTTCACCCGGGCCGGAAAATGCC
>MJUU01018817.1:17500-30312 GCA_002080025.1 Modiolus philippinarum
TTTCACAAAATTTCGAAGTATCAAGGGGCATAACTCCAGAACCCCTTGGACCTCTGAACCCATATTCGAACTCGACCTGAGTTTTGTGGTGAACAAGCTACATACCAAGTTTGAAGACTGTATGTTATTCTGTTCATAGGTTATCAGTCGGAAACCTTCGGGGGACGGACGGACGGACAGACAGATGGACAGACAGACACACGACTGAGGGTATCACATAATACCACGCCACTACGTGTGGCGGGGTATAAAAACAAACAAAACAAAAAATTGATGGGTGTTCCATGGAACACTTGTGTCGCCTGCACTACAGAAAAGCTGTTCCGGCCCAGTGAACCTCTAAAATCTGTAAAATTAAAATTTTAAGTATCAGGTGCATGTCTAGATTAGGAGATTAACATATCATGCAAATTTTTTTAGAATGTGAATTCCTTTTTTGAAGGACTTATTCAGATTAACAAACTGAATTAACAAATGAGCTATGTTGGCTTAGCAAACCTCTAAAATCTGTAAAACAAAATTTTAAGTATAACGTGCATAGCCAGTTCTGATAAACAACATATACTGAAAGTTTGGTTAGAATCTGACAGACATTTTTGAAGGAGTGGCAGATTAATAAACAAATTAACAAATGAGCTAAATGGGCTCAGTGAACCTCTAAAATCTGTAAAATATCAGGTGCACAATATTATATCAGGTGAACAACATAACATTAAAGCTTGGTTGGAATATGACTTACAGCATTAAAAGGAATTCCAGATTAACAAACTTATTTAAAAAATGAGCTATTTTGGCTCAGTGAACCTCTAAAATCTATAGAATTAAAATTTTATGTATTAAGATGCATAATTAGAGCAGATGAACAACATATCCTGCAAGTTTGGATGGAATCTGACTTATAATTTTGATGGAGTTGTGGATTAATTAACCAGATTTATAATTGAGCTATTTTGGCTCCATGAACCTCTAAAATCTGTAAAGCAAAAATTCCAAGTATCATGTGAACAACATATCCTGCAAGTTTGGTTGGAATCTGACATATAGTTATGAGGGCGCTGAGGATTAACAAACCAGATTAAGAAATGAGCTACTTTGGCTCCGTGAACCTCTAAAATCTGTAAAGCAAAAATTCCAAAAATCAAATGCACAACTACACCAAGTGAACAACATATCCTGCAAGTTTGGTTGGAATCTGACATAGTTATGAGGGGGTTGAGGATTAACAAACCAGATTAAGAAATGAGCTATTTTGGCTCCATGAACCTCTAAAATCTGTGAAACCAAAATTCTAAGTATCAGGTGCACAACTACACCAAGTAAACAACATATCTTGAAAGTTTGGTTGCAATTGGGCCTGCTGTTTAGGAGGAGTTGCGGATACAAAAACCGACAGACGACGCAAGACGACGGATAGTAATCCCTATGTGTCGACTCTGCTTACAGCAGGCGACACAAAAACAAACTAGAGGCTCACATGAGCCTGTATCGCTCACCTGGTGACTGGTTTTATTCATTGCCACCAAAAGACAACCCATTCTTACTATAAATCAGTTCACCAGATGTTAGTTTCAATCTTGGATGAGGTACAAACATAAAAATCACAAACTTCGAAGGGGACCAACAAGGACTATTGTGACCAAGTTGGCTTCGTATTTTCAGAGGAGAAGATCTTTGAATACATTCCCTACAGGGTCCCTATGTTAAGCTATGTTCCCTGCTGGTGGCCATCTTGGATGAGGTACGAATATAAAAATTACGAACTTTCAAGGGGACCACATAAAAACTCATGTAACAAAGTTTGGTTCCATTTGGCTAGATAGTTTCAGACAAGAAGATTTCTGAATGTATTTCCCAAAGGGTCCTATGTTAAACTATGTCCCGTGCTGGCAGCCATCTTGGATGAGGTACTCACAAAAAATCACAAACTTAAAAGGGGACAACCCAAGGAAAATTGTAACCAAGTTTGGTTCCTTCTGGCTTGGTGGTTTAAGAAGAGAAGACCTTTGCATGCATTTCCCATATGGTCCCTATGTTAACCTATGTTCCCTGCTGGCAATTTATTTTTGCGACTTTGGCATGAGTGAAAATATCGCGAAGATGAATTGTCGCAACAGTTCTTATCATTATATTAATGCATAAACAGAAATAGAAAAGCGTGAAAATTAATCTCCGGGAACTTTACCTGAAGGGACAAAACCAGAAATAAAGTATCCGCGAAAAAAAGTTGGTTTACAGTATGTTCCCTGCTGGCGGCCATCTTGGATGAGATGCGAACCTGCTAGACATATGTAGATATTGTAGTCCTTGAAAATCTAAACACTTTTGCAATTCAGACTTAACTTCTATCTCAAACAGTTTTTGAATTAAAAAGTGAAAACGTATAAAAATCATGAAAATTCAAAGAGAAAGGGGCCATATATGCTATGTGGGTCTTCAGATTTTCTTCAAAATTGCAGGACATGTAGATCTTACTATGCTGACCCTTTTTGTAATTTAAAATTCACTTCTATCTTCTATCATTTTCAATATATAAGACTAAAAGTAACAAAAACGAAAATTTTACGGAAAAGGGACATTAACTCCACGACGGGTTATCGGATATTCTCCAAAATTGCAAGGTGAGTAGATCTCATCATGCTGATAAGTTTTTTCTCCATCAGATTTTTGATATCTGTAACGATTTATGAGTTATTTGCACAAAATGGCAATTTACACCTATGTTCTATTTTTAGTAACAGTGGCCATGTTGTTTGGTCTACAGACATAAAAATCTCAAATTTGAAAGTGCATACCCTGGTGATGATTCAGGCCAAGTTTGGTAAGTATTGGCCCGGTAGTTTCAGAGGAGAAGATCTTTGAATAAAAGTTAACGGACAGACGGACGACAGACGTGGAGTGATGGCAAAACCTCACATGGCCTTCGGCCAGGTGAGCTAAAAACAAAACAAAACAAACAAACAAAAACAAAACAAGAATATGTGTCTAACGGACACAATGCCCCGCCTCACAATTATTTTGAACAATGTGCTATATTTCATGATCACATATAAAGTTGGTTTCATGGATATATTTTTTTGATGATTCCTGTTTTATAATACCCTATGAGTATTTAATTTAATGGGTGTTTAATGATAATAGCTTACAACCTTCACAGAAAAGAAACTTAAACCTATGGATAAACCTCGAACCATCCCCCTTTTTCCGTGATAAGTTAAGCATGAAGTTGGTAGCAAGGATAAATTTTTATTATGATTTTTCTTTGTTATCATACCCTAATGTGTTTTTATATAATTTTTTTCTGATAATAGCATACGTCCTTCACAGAGAGATAAACTTCAACCTAAAGGTAAACCTCATAATACCCCCTTTTTTCCATGATCAGTGAAGCATGAAGTTGGTAGCATGGATAAATTTTTATTATGATTTTTGTTTATTCACAACCTAATGAGTATTTATGTAAAGTTTCATGATAATAACATACATCCTTCACAGAAAAAAAAAACTTCAACCGCAGGGTAAACCTGACTTGGGATGGATGAACGGACGGACGGACAGACCCGAACACTATATGCCCTCTACTATCATAGGCGGGGCATAAAAACAAGAGGCTCTATAGAGCCTGTATTGCTCACCTGGACCATGGCTGACATAGAGAGATGAATGGCATTTCCAGCAGGGTTCAGAGTTTAAACCATGTTCCCCGCTGAGGCCACCTTGGATTGTATTGGATGAAGACATGCCAGATGCAAATTTTGAAGAGGACTTGACTGGTATTTTCTGAGAAGAGGATCTTTGAATGTCTTTACCATAGGTTTCAATGTTAAAACTATGTTCCCGCTGGCAGACATTTTGGACGAAATATGAACCTCTAGGGACTCCCTAAGAACCATTGTGACTATGTTTGGTTCTAATTGGAGAAGAAGATCTTTGAATGAGTTTCCCCAAACGGTCCAATGTTAAAACTTTATTCTCCGCTGTCTGACTTCTTGGATAAGGCACAGACCTGTCGGATACCTTTTTTGGAAGGGACCATCTAAGGACCATTTTGACCAAGTTTTGTTCTAATTGGACAAGTAAGTTTATTAGATCTTTGAATGCATTTTCCATAGGGTCCAATGTAAAAACTATGTTCCTCGCTGGCGACCATCTTGGATGAGTTACAGACCCGTCGGATACCTTTTTTGGAAGGGACCATCTAAGGACTGTTGTGCTTAAGTTTGTTTATAATTGGACTGGTAGTTTCTGAGAAGATCTTTGAATGTCTTTTTCATGGGGTCCAATGTTAAAGCTATGTTCCTCGCTGGCGGCCATCTTGGGGATGAGGTACAGACCTGCCGGATACCATTTTTGGAAGGGACCATCTAAGGACCACTTTTGCCTAAGTTTGGTAATAATTGGAAAGGTAGTTTCTGAGAAGATCTTAGAATGTCTTTTCCATAGGGTACAATGTTAAAACTATGTTCCCTGTTGGCGGCCATCTTGGGTGAGGTACGGACCTGTCGGATAATTTCTTTGGAAGGGACCATCTAAGGACCATTGTGCCCAAGTTTGGTTATAACTGGACCAGTAGTTTCTGAGAGGAAGATCTTTGAATGTCATTTCCATAGGGTCCAAAGTTAAAACCATGTTCCCCACTGGCAGCCATCTTGGATGAGGTACAGACCTGACGGATACAATTTTTAAAGGGGACCATCCAAGGACTATTGTGACCAAGTTTGGTTCTAATTGGCCCAGTGGTTTCAGAGGAGAAGATCTTTGAATAAAAAGTTTACGACAGACAGACGGACGACGGAGGGACGCCGGACGCCAAGTGATGGGAAAAGCTCACCCTGGCATAGCTGGTGAGCTAAAAAGAAGAAAAAATTATTTTTAGTTACAGCGACCATGTTGTTTGGTCTTCATTCTTATCAAACACAGTTTTGAAACTGCATACCCTGGCGATGATTCAGGCCTAGTTTAATTAGGAGTTTCAGAGTAGATTTTGACATTGTTGATGGAAGGACGACGGACGAACAATTGGCGGACGACTGTCGAAAAGTACATGTAACTGCAAAGCTTACACGGCCCTTTAGGCCAGGTTAGCTACTATATTCAAATGACAAATAAAGTGGTTGAAGTATGAATACATTCTTTATCTAAAAGATGGCCAGTTGAAACAGTTCTTAATCGGATTAAAGGAATTCGAAAATTGGTCCACAGCAGGAATAAAGTACAGCGGAAGTTGGCAGACTTCTTACAGTGGATGGATTTTATTACTATTATTTTCATTCATTGGACATTACTGCCATTAAGTGTCATTAGACTGGCTCAGAGTCTTCAAGATATCAATATTCATATTCATGTGCAGGAATTTATATGGAATACTACACTTGTCTTGAAAGCTAACAAGAAAGTGCTTTTCACGGGGGCTGCTGAAAAAAAAACATCAATGCAATTGCTATACAAAATGTAACCAGAAATGTTAAAGCTACACGTGTACTAGTATTCTCAAAGACAGTCTTTTAATTGTCAAAATGCCAGTCAAAATTGTCACATCATGGACCATATTGTACCTAGCAGTCAGAAATGTTTAAAACTTAGCAATGAACTCTGACTGATATTTCACAAGAATATAACAACCAGAGGCTCTCGAGAGCCAGTTTCGCTCACCAGAATTATGTCTAGCATAGATTCAATAAACTTCTTCTTTTAGGCCTAATTTTCGACTTATTCAATATACTGCTATGTTAAAACTACGTTCTTTAATTGTTTCATCTTCGGATGTGGTGTGGACCTAATACACCTTTTTTGAAGGGACCAATTAAGGACGTATGTGACTTAGTCTGGATCTTGCTGCTCATTATTTACTTATACTTTCCACTGGCTGTTGTCTTCGGTGGGACATTGAACTGCCCAACAATTCCTTTTAAAGGGACAGTCTAAGGAACATTGTGAATAAGTTTAGTTATGTTTTACAGGGGGTTTTAAATGGTTTCTCACTGGGGTCAATTGTTAAACTATGTTCACCCGTGGCAGCCACCCTTTAAAGGATGTAGAATGGCTAAGCACATTTAAAGTGGACCCAAAGGGCTGGTATGGTAAACTTAAATTCTGATTGGCAAAGGTGGCTTTTCATTGGGTTCGTATTGATTATGTTCCCAGCTGGCTATCCTCTGTTGTTAGGTGGGGACATGCCAGACACAATATCGAAATTGGACCACCCAAGGACCCCTGCGATCAAGTTAGGTTCAAAATGGCCTGGTGGTTTCTAAGTAGATCTTTGAATGTGTTTCATACAGGGTTTAACTATGTAACTTGCTGACAGCAATCTTGGATGAGATGCATATCGATCTGCTAGACATAATTTTTGAAGGAGAAAAAAAAAACTCTTATTCAGCTTGTTTTGATTGGCCTTGTAGTGTTAAAGGAGAAAATCTCTGAATGGGTTTCCAATAGGGTCAGTTGTTATAACTAGGTAACCACTTGTGGCCAACTTGGACAGGATGCAGAATTGCTGGATATAATTGTTACAAGGGAGAGGGGAGGCACCTGGGGAATATTGAGACTAAATGTGGTTCTATTTGGGGCAATGTTTTCTGATGACAAGACCTTTCAATGGAAAATTAACATTGGATGGGTGGATGAAGGACACCAGAAATAGTAAAGCTTACCCTGGCTACAGCCAGTTAAGCTAAAAATGAACGAACTGCATTGGACAGTAAATTCATAACTAGAACACATGGAAAATAGTTAAATTCAGTCAATATTAATAGATAATTGACAAAATAATTGATATTTATAAAAGCAACATCTATTAACTACATGTATTTTGGACTTCCATTATTTTGCTTCTGACAAAAACATAGAAAGTTGTATTTTCACTTTATTCCTTCACTTTAGTATACATTAATTATTATATAATAAACATAGTTTATATAGACAGCTTGCAAGTAGAGTTTACCCAGGTATTTATGTTACCACATACATGTTGTATATATTCATATTACATGTTAAGTTTACCCATGAATAGGAATTACATAACAAACCTATATTATTTTCAGCCGTAATTGACTTCTTAAATAATTTGTTATTTTTCTTTTTTCTATTTGTGTTGCCTTCCTTTTAATTTTCATACCTGTGGAAATTTGATTTTCAGATTCTACAGCCATTTAAATTTCTCCTTACTGCTGGGGTGGGATTTTTATTTATAAAAGGAAAATTTAATCAGTTACATGGACTATATTTATTCCACAACAACAAATAAAGTAACAATAAAATGTATATGTCTCTGTATAACAATAATGTCATTGACACTGGCATTTAATCAGAAATAAATCCAATATTACCATATAATACCTAAAATATGGTTAAGATATTACCCCTGGATAGAATAAGAAAACAGAATATTTTTCAACTTCCTCCAAAATTGACACAACAGGCTATCAACTGCTTCTGGTAATTATCACATGTCTTTCCATCATGAGTCCTCGGTCACAAAATCATTCCACGAGCCTGGTGACTCTCTGGCTGATGTTACAACCTTAGGCTGATAAAGGGTGTGATAAGAAAAATGTGATATTTTTTTTATTATTTAAAAAAAAAAAATTCTAAAGCTTTCATTCTTTTTACCTGAAAGTTAAATCAGGAACAACATAAAACAGACCTTGTTCCATAGTTATGTTTATTGCACAGGAGTTGAAAGATATTTAGACAGTTTTTGTGGTCTGTTTTCAGAAACAGTTGTATATGTTCTAGACACAACTTTTTTTTTAATTTTTCAAATGAAAAAGCACATTAAATAACCCTGAAAATTCACATAACATGGCTAAACATATCCCTTACCTAAATGTATACTGGTTTATGAAAACCAAGAGACAAGTACTGTTTATAAGAAAGAGTTTATATAGAACTTTGTATGTTCAAGAACGTTCATTAAATGACATACCCTAACATTATAAAGAGGCATTTTTTTCTAAATTCATCAATAAATAAAAGTAAACTACAATATCATTTTCAAATAAATTAATATTTGTATATCCTATAATATCACATTACATGTACTCTTAATTCAGTCTGACTAAAGATCGGCCCTCTATCCACGTCTGTTCATAAGGAGAAACGGACGTGGATAAAGGGGTTGATCTTTAGTCAGACTACTCTTCATATTACCAAGGTATATACAACTAATTGATAAAATAAACAATTAAAAAATACTGTAACAAAACAAAGATGATAAAAGATTCTTGAACTAAAACTGTCAATATCAAAATTGTCAGTATGACAATTATTTAAGAGTAAATTGTAAATTTAAGAGCAAACTACATGTAAATACTACCAAGCATGTTGGAATGATTGACTGTAATGTAGAAGAGAAGAACAGAATTTATATACACTGTAAATCGTACACAGTCAAGTGCTCCAGGGGAAGAATTTATTGTGTATAAGGTAGTGTTTCAATAGATATTAAAACAGCATCCGTTTGTTCACTGAATGAACAACCAAACATTTGCTTATTCAGTTTTGCAGTTCTTACATTGAAGGACTGACTTTCAGATAAAAAAGACGCTTCATTGAAACAGCATTAATTATTGTTAAAAGGTAAAAAAAAATGTGTAGTTATGTAAACAGTGGACTTAAAACAAGATTTCATACTAGTTTCAATACATTAAGCCATATCTACTGCTACACAGATTACAGTTTTGAAGATCCATCTGTGGGGGGGACCATTTTCGGGACACCGTGATTGGCCATTATTAACTTCGGGAAATTGGGATTGCACTTTTTTAAGGCCGGGAATTCTGAAATCTGTATGAAAATGCCATAGGGACACAGGAAACGAAAGGGATGTTTTTAAACACACAGGAAATCAGAATATTACGGTAAAATTTATCCGGGATTGGCAAAAATTGGTTTCTTAAATACAATCTTCCGGGATCAGGACTTTTCGCAAAAAAATGTCCCGGATTTTGGGGTTTGCTCATTTTAATGACTGGAAATCGGGATGAGATCCCCTTAAGCCCCCATGGAAATCGAAAAAAGTAAATTGATCATAGTTGATTCAAAATAAATAAACAATGTATGCTTGGACTTAATACTTTTTACATTGATTTTTACTAGAAATAAATTTATTTAAGGTATATTTTGTTATTTGAAGAAAAGTTTATGACCTTTTCAATATCCAATGAAATCACAAGATCAATTTATCAACAATGGAGAACACTTTGATATCCTTTAGAATGAACTTGACAAGAACAGCATTAGAGTTAGAGAAACCATTATAAACACAGATGCAAGATATTTCTCATTGATATATAGACAATGAAAATATATATGCCTGAAGTATTACAATTTCTTGTGTTATGTCTCATCTTCAAGTTTGAAACAGGGAGAGGGCTAAATATTAGACTAAAAATAAGTTAGATAATCCAAGACTCTTACATTTTAAACTGGAGTTAAGATATAAATGCAATATGGTATTAATAATGGCATGTAAGTACTAGCAATGGCAAGGAGGCTACTTACCCGGTACTGGGTATTACTAAGTGAATGACAAAAGACTATTGCACAATCCGCAAGTGTGTAGTTACAAGGCGGCAATATATTACTTACTATGCATCCATTATAATAATGCTAAATTAAGTATTTCTGTGACCCTTCTAGTCCACAGGTCCCCTTACTCTAAATGTATTAAAATTCTAAGGTACCTATATACAAGACAGATCACAGTATATCTCTATAATATAAAGCTTCAGTCTTTATTATTCCCCTTGTCAAAATGCATACTGAACCCTTGAAAAGGATCAAATAAGACCACATATATACATACTGAATACATATCAATACAATGTCAGGTTAGAAATCAATGATATTGGTCACATAGTACATATACCTGTTCTACAAATAAAAGTGAAAAAATGATGAAAGAAAACAGAGTTTCTATATCATTTGTTGTAATTCAAGTGACTAATGTAGCTTAAACACATTATAACATGGCTTTCTTAATATAAAGTTTATATATTTTACAAATCATATCTTTTGTGCATTTAAGTTAGTACGGGAGTTTAAAATTGCGCATCATTCTTGCACATGTGACAAAAAATGGATTCAATATGGGAATGTTGCCAAACCACTACCACCATGTCCAATGTCTTATAATAGTTAAACTTGATAAACTTTGCCACTTTCATTCTGTAACCATGCAGAATATTCAACTTTTCAGCAGACTCCTAGTCCATTAAGGGAAATAATTTGTATGGAAATATCAGAAAATTCTATCTGACAGATTTTAGACCCCTGTACCACCTTTACGCTGCTACTTCATACAAGATTGTGTGACCAGCCCTTCTGTACTGTCCAAAATACAGATCATTATGATATCTAAAGAAAACAAAGGAGTATCTTTATACTACAAAGCTTATGTTTTGCTAATTTAAGCTCGACTTTTAGTCCCTCCAGGTTATTAGTTCTCTAGCAGCTCTTTCATTTATTTTGAATGTTGGTATTTCAAATGTTTGATTTTTATCTATTAGTAGTCCATCAGCAGAACCAAAGACTTAAAAGAGGATGATGTTAAAAGTTTTAGTATTATTTCAATTGACACAGAGTATGAACATTTGACATAAAAAAAAAGAAGTAAATTGAGTGGAATCCAGACCTGCCAAGTGTCATGCAATTCGCATGAGACTCACACGAAGCTCATCCAAATTTTGTGAGAATTCCTTTGATCTTTGAAAATTTTGGCAAATCTCACGCGAGGTAATTTTCAAAACTTAACAGGTCTGGGAATCCACAGTTAAATGTGTGATTTGAAGTATTTCCATGTCAATTTTCAGTGATGTACATGTTAGTAAGCCTCAACTTTTATACTACTTATGCTAAAAATTTCAGCCTGCCCTATTATGTATTAGGATAGCGGTAGCGGTAGGATAGCGGTATTACACCAGTAATATAGCCATGGACCCTAAAGAAATTAAGGACTGACATATAAAAATAGCATAGTTAATCAAAAATTTCGGAAAATCAACAAACAGATGCATAACTTGTACTTTAAATGAGAGTACTTTTAGATTTTTCTCCCTTATAGTCTAATCTAGAAGTTTTCTCAAAGTAAAAGTTATGTCATGAAAAATTTCATGGATATCTTCAACTTATCATGATATATCAAAACATAAATTGATTTATGTCATAAACATTTGTACGAATGTCACATATAATTAACTGTGTTAACTTTATATTGTTTATTTAAATCTCCATGTTCTAAAATCAAAGATACATAGCAGATGAAAGCAAGATATTTACACAAGGTTGAATTTAATTAATTCATGATTAATAACAAAAACTTAGAATAATGTTATTTCCATGATTTAGTTATTTCATTCAAAGACTAGATATCATAACAAAATGAGTAATTCACTCTGATATGGAGGCATCAATATTTATAGAAAAAAGAAGGGAAACAGGGAATGTGTCAAAGAGACAACGACCCAAAGGGTAGTAATAACTCAAAGCCACCATAAGAGCTTCAATGAACGGTGTTTATATTTAGCTTTGTAGTTAAACTTTCCTCAGTGTAACTCTAGATTAGCTGATCTTTAATATCTGGAATAATTGCTGTCTACTGACAGTCAACTATACTTTATTCATGCAAACATTAGAAACAATCACACCTATAAACACCTTTTTTATGATACAACATATATACTTGGACCCACAACATATAAGTAAAATATGATCATTATGGTAAATTTGTTGTAGCATTAACATATTACATTGGTAATTCTCAATAAAAGTACCTGTATTTCTCTAGTGACAAAATAACAACTTTTTCAAAACTCCCGTCTTTTGTCTTTTAATCAAACAATCAAAGTAGAATATTATTGTATGAATATTTGTATTGCCTTCAGTAATGACAAACTGGTATACAATAATATTCTATGGGACTTTGTTTGATATACAGACAAAAGACAGGAGTTTTGGAGGATTTTGTACATGTGTTATGCGTGTAATATGTTAATTCGCCTATAAATTGGCCATAATAGTATAACTGATTCGGGTTCTGATTAACCTGAGTTATAATTATACATGTATATATGCCATTTTAACATTGTGGTTATATACACATATTTTCAAGAAACAATCATGTTAAGAAGGGAACTGGCAAAAGATGGACGGACAATATATTCATCAACATATCACAAAAGACAATAATATGGCTCCCTCCTTCATGGCACTTGAATAATATCTGAACACATATAAATCTTAGTGCCGTCATCAAATTATCCGTTTTCCTGTACCAAACATTAAGTAAACTATACATCCAAATATACAGACTCCAGCTGTTTGATTAAATACTGCAGCCCAACTCTTTGTAGCTTCTAAGATATGACCAGCCATGTATACTCCAACAAAACCTGGCAAAATAATATTCTCTGAATTAATTTCTTTTTAATAAAACATAATTATGTCATTGATCAACAGTTTTTCACTATCAGATAACTTTTTTTCACTTCAAGTTTTTCAATGAAATGTTGATGCAAATAAATTTGGATCCGTAAGGCCATTCAAAATAAACTGTTTGTTTTTTCAAGCCTTTTTATTTTAAATTTGGTGGGGTGGGCATTTTTTTTCATGATTTCTTGGAAGTCATTAAAAACTAATTTTGATTTCACTATGTGATAATTTTTTAATACATCTAAGCTTAATTCCAATGATATCTAAATAAAGGGGGATCACTGACATGTAAAAAGTTTTTGATGGAATTATAGCAATACTTATATCATTTTAAAGGAGTCATTGAAAAAGTTTCTGGATGAAATTACGGAAATAGCTTTAAC
>MJUU01018817.1:45014-67010 GCA_002080025.1 Modiolus philippinarum
GAGGAATCCAAAGAAAAAAATCCCATCGAAATCCGATGAAAAATAAAGATTTGACATATTTAGAAAAATTGCATTTTTGGCCCCTTTGACCCCTTGTAGCTCGGAAACGGTAAGACCTACAAAAAATCCGTTGACATACTACTGAAAGCTTAGATCAAGAGGAATCCAAAGAAAAAAATCTCATTGAAATCCGATGAAAAATAAAAATTCTACATAATCTGCAAATTCGCAATTTTGGCCCGGTTCGGCCTCTCATAGCTGGGAAAGGAAACAAGTTACCAAAAATCTAATAGCTTTGTGCTATATTAATTTTTCGCAAGGAATCCATTGAAAAAAACTGCATCAAAATCGGACTTAAAATAAAAAAAATATTTTTTTTTGAGATTTGCCCCTGTTGGGCCCCATTTATCTCGTGAGTGGTACATGCTACGTGAAATCCGTTGGCATACTCCAGATTGGAAATTTCCTCAGGAGCACACTGAAACAAACCCCATCAAAATCCAATAAATAATAAAGATTCTACAGTCAAATATGTTAAAACACCTCATTTAACCCTTTTTTGGCCCCTAATTCTGAAATGGGTGGGGCAAAAACCTAAAGGAAAAAAACGTTTCTCAAGAATGTTCCAAGAAACATCATACTAAGATTTGAAAACAATCCATCCACTAGAACCAAAGTTATGCTGTCCACAGACACAAAAATACCTAATTTTACCCCTTTTTGGCCCCTATTTTGCCTCTTTTTCAAGAACGGGTTGGGCCGGGAACGCAAATTAAAACCCGGGCTTAAGCTTGTGCCAACAAACATCATACTAAAATTTGATAACAATCCGTTCACTAGAACTAAAGTTATGCTGTCCACAGACGCCGACGCCGACGCCAGCGCCATACCATAATACGACCGCAAAATTTTTGCGGTCGTATAATAAAAAGTTAGAAAGTATCGGCAAACAGGTAGTAGTGGCATGGCAAACCTGAAAATAGCTTACACGATACAACTCATCATCATGAAGCTTTAGACCAAATATCAAATTATTTCCAGTTGTAGAAGCCAAAAAGACTTTGACGAAAATTTTTCATCCATAGAGTGGTTTAATAAAAAGTTAAAGTATCAGCAAACAGGAAGTAGTGGCATGGCAAACCTGAAAATTGCTTACACGGTACAACTCATCATCATAAAGCTTCAGACCAAATATGAAATCATTCCCATTTGTAGAAGCCCAGAAAACTTTGACGAAAAATTTTCATCCAAAGAGTGGTATAATAATAAGTTAAAGTATTGGCAACCAGGAAGAAGTGGCACAGCAAACCTGAAAATAGCTTGCACAGTACAATTCATCATCTTAAAGCTTCAGACCAAATATGAAATCATTCCCACCTGTAAAAGCCCAGAAAACTTCGACCAAAAAAATTGTTGACGGACAGACGGACGGACGGACAAAGTGAAAACTATAGAGCATCTGCATCTCAATGCGGGGCCCTAATTATTTGTATCCTTTTGGTCCTCTTCTGGCCTTCAATTAATTAAGGGCTACGCCGAGCGCAGCATGATATGACCGCAGCATGTCAACCACTGAAATTTGAACAAGTGTTAACTAAAATTAATATGGACCCAGTAATTTGCTGGACACAATAAGGACCTTGACACATAAATTAACTGGACACAATCTAGAGAAAATCAAAATTAGCCTTTTAAATCCCTTATTAATAGGATATCATTCAAGCTATAAGAAAAATCAAGATTTCACATATTTCTGATAATTGCAATTTTGTCCCCTTTGACCCTTATAGCTCAGAAATGGTAAGAGCTACAACAAATCTGTTGACATACTACTGAAAGCTTACAATGAGAGGAATCCGAAGAAAAAAATCCCATCAAAATCTGATGAAAAATAAAAATTTTAGGTTATCCGCATGTTTGCAATTTTGGCCCCCTCAAAAATCTGATGGTGCAGCACTAGTTAATTTTTCATCAGGAATCCATTGCAAAAACTGCATCAAAATCGGACTTAAAATAAAAAAAAAATTAAAATTTTTGAAATTCGCCCCTTTTGGGCCCCATTTATATCGTAAACGGTACATGCCACATGAAATCCGTTGCATACTTCTGATTGGAAATTCTTTAAGGAGTACACTGAAAGAAACCCCATCAAAATCCGATAAATAATAAACATTCTACAGTCAAATATGTGAAAACACCAAATTTTGCCCTTTTTGGTCCCTTTTTTAGAAACGGGAGAGGCAACAAAACCCAAAACCATTCCTTGCATTCCTTTGGTGCCAAGGAACATTATGTTAAAATTTCAGAAGGTTTGATCAACTTGAACTTGAGTTATTGACCAAAAACAAAAGTGTCTACAGACGACAACGACACCGACGACGACGACAACAACGACGACGACGGCGCCATACCAATATATGACCACAAATTTTTTGCGGTCGTATAAAAAACTACATAAACTAAAAACATACAAGTGCAGGAGAATGTTTTGGACAATGTCAAGGAGTCAAATCACATCAAACAAGTGATCTGTGAGCCCAAGCTCACTAGAAATACCCCCTCTCTCAGCCAATGAATCATAGAGGGAAAGTGCAAATTCAAGTGTGTGAGTGAACCCAATACAGAAGTGAATATCAAAATTGACTAAGTCAGTAAACAGGAAGTAGTGTCTCGGTTGGTCTGAAAACACATCCCACAATATGGCTGGACTATACAAAGCTTGTGACAAAATTTCTGACAGGTCAGAAAATGCATCCCACAATATGGCATGACCATGCAAAGCTTCTGACAAAATTTCAGCTTTGTATCATTTACCATTACAGAGAACCCTTTGATGAAAATTCACTCTGTAATGCTACAAGTGTCAAAATTGACCAAGTCGGTAAACAGGAAGTAGTATCTGGGTTGGTCTGAAAACACATCCCACAATATGGCTGGACTATACAAAGCTTGTGACAAAATTTAAAAGCTGCATCATAAAACAATGTAGAAAAATCCTTGACCAAAAATTACTCCATTATGCCACAATTGCAAAAAGATTGACAAAGTCGGTAAACAGGAAGTAGTATTCCGACAAGTCAGAAAAACGCATCCCACAATATGGCATGACCATGCAAAGCTTCTGACAAAATTTCAGCTTTGTATCATTTACCATCACAGAGAAAACTTTGACGAAAATCCACTCTATAATGCTACAAGTGTCAAAATTGACCAAGTCGGTAAACAGGAAGTAGTATCCTGACAGGTCAGAAAATGCATCCCACAATATGGCATGACCATGCAAAGCTTCTGACAAAATTTCAGCTTTGTATCATTTACCATTACAGAGAACCCTTTGATGAAAATTCACTCTGTAATGCTACAAGTGTCAAAATTGACCAAGTCGGTAAACAGGAAGTAGTATCTCGACAGGTCAGAAATTGCATCTCACAATATGGCATGACCATGCAAAGCTTCTGACAAAATTTCAGCTTTGTATCATTTAAAATTACAGAGAAAACTTTTGACGAAAATTCACTCTATAATGCTACAAGTGTCAAAATTGACCAAGTCGGTAAACAGGAAGTAGTATCTCGACAGGTAAGAAAACCAATCCCACAATATGGCATGACCCTGCAAAGCTTCCGACAAAATTTCAGCTTTGTATCATTTACCATCACAGAGAAAACTTTGACGAAAATTCACTCTATAATGCTACAAGTGTCAAAATTGACCAAGTCGATAAACAGGAAGTAGTAATCCAACTGGTCAGAAAATGCATCCCACAATATGGCATGACCATGCAAAGCTTCTGACAAAATTTCAGCTTTGTATCATTTACCATTACTGAGAAAACTTTGACGAAAATTCTCTCTACAATGCTACAAGTGTCAAAATTGATCAAGTCGGTAAACAGGAAGTGGTATCCCGACAGGTCCGAAAACGCATCCCACAATATGGCATGACCATGTAAAGCTTCTGATATAATTACAGCTTTGTATCATTTACCATTACAGAGAAAACTTTGACGAAAATGCACTCTATAATGCTACAAGTGTCAAAATTGACCAAAGTCGGTTAACAGGAAATAGTATTCTGATTGGTCCAAAAATGCATCCCACAATATGGCCTGATTATACAAAGCTTGTGACAAAATTTCAGATCTGTACCATTTACCATTGNTTCCTGGATCTTAAGATAAAAAAAGGGCCTGCGGATTATACACAAATGCGGGTAATACATGGCTTTTTACAGTATTACAAATAACAAGCTAAACAAAGCACAACATGATATGACCTAAGAACACTGATAAAGGTGTACATTTGGATCAATATTAATACAAAATAACTGAACTTAAGCTTACAATCATCTTAGGACCCTGAAAGCTTGGAAACAGAAACAGAGCTGTGCACAATCTTTCAAACCAAGAAGATTTCTACACACTTTGGTCCTTATCAGCTAAGAAATTGTAATAAAAAAAGGAGAGAAAGATTCAGTTTGAATATAGTTGATAGGTATTAAATTTCTGATTAATGAGTTTTTGTTGATTTTGTTTAAAAGGTTGAGTTAACAACTACATTAAAATCAGACTGTAAGAAACACTAGAGGTACTGCTGAACGCAGGAGGGCCCGCAAAAGGTAGTCACTTCCTTTGTACCAAATTATCAACATTTGTTTATGAAAATATTTTAAAATAAAGGGCTACGCCAAGCGCAGCATGATACGACCGCAGCATGTCGACCACTGAAATTTCAACAAAAGTAGTTTAAAGTGAATGTGGACACAGTAAAGAGCTTGACACAATAATTAGATGGACACAAAAAGAAGCTAGACACAGTTATTAGCTACTAGTAGAAACAAAATAGGGAAAAAACCCTTTTGATTACTTACTGATAAAGAGCTATGCAAAATATGTACTATCAACTAAAACTTTACATCCATAGAAATTCAAAGAAAAAATCCATCGAAATCTGATGAAAAATAAAGATATGACACATTTAGAAAAATTGCAATTTTTCCGAAACAGTAAGAGCTACAAAAAATCCGTTGATTTTTGCGGTCGTATAATAAAAAGTTAAAAAGTATCGGCAAACAGGAAGTAGTGGCACGGCAAACCTGAAAATAGCTTACACGATACAACTCATCATTATGAAGCTTTACACCACATATCAAATCATTCCCAGTTGTAGAGGCCAAGAAAACTTTGACAAAATTTTCATCCATAGAGTGGTACAATAAAAAGTTAGAGTATCGACAAACAGGAAGTAGTGGCATGGCAAACCTGAAAATTGCTTACACGGTACAACTCATCATCATTAAGCTTCAGACCAAATATGAAATCATTCCTATCTGTAGAAGCCCAGAAAACTTTGACGAAAAATTTTCATCCATAGAGTGATACAATAAAAAGTTAAAGTATCCGCAAACAGGAAATAGTGGCATGGTAAACCTGAAAATAGCTTACATGATACAACTCATCATCATGAAGCTTTAGACTAAATATCAAATTATTTCCAGTTGTAGAAGCCAAAAAAAAATCCATAGAGTGGTTTTAAAAAAAGTAAAAGTATCGGCAAACAGGAAGTAGTGGCACAGCAAACCTTAAAATTGCTTACACAGTACAACTCATCATCTTAAAGCTTCAGACCAAATATGAAATCATACCCACATGCAGAAGCCCAGAAAAACTTGACAAAAAATTTTCATCCATAGAGTGGTACAATAAAAAGTTATAGTATCAGCAAACAGGAAATAGTGGCATGGTAAACCTGAAAATAGCTTACACGATACAACTCATCATCATGAAGCTTTAGACCAAATATCAAATTATTTCCAGTTGTAGAAGCCAAAAAAAAATTGACAAAAATTTTCATCCATAGAGTGGTTTTAAAAAAAGTAAAAGTATCAGCAAACAGGAAGTAGTGGCATGTCAAACCTGAAAATTGCTTACACGGTACAACTCATCATCATAAAGCTTCAGACCAAATATGAAATCATTCCCATCTGTAGAAGCCCAGAAAACTTTGACGAAAAATTTTCATCCAAAGAGTGGTATAATAATAAGTTAAAGTATCGGCAAACAGGAAGTAGTGGCACGGCAAACCTGAAAATAGCTTGCACAATTCAATTCATCATCTTAAAGCTTCAGACCAAATATGAAATCATTCCCACCTGTAAAAGCTCAGAAAACTTCGACCAAAAAAATTGTTGACGGACAGACGGACGGACGGACAAAGTGAAAACTATAGGGCATCCGCATGTCAATGCGGGGCCCTAATTATTTGTATCCTTTTGGTCCTCTTCTGGCCTTCAATTAAAAAACTACATAAACTAAAAACATACAAGTGCAGGAGAATGTTTTGGACAATTTCAAGGAGACAAATCACATCAAACAAGTGATCTGTGAGCCCAAGCTCACTAGAAATACCCCCCTCTCTCAGCCAATGAATCATAGAGGGAAAGTGCAAATTCAAGTGTGTGAGTGAACCCAATACAGAAGTGAATATCAAAATTGACTAAGTCAGTGAACAGGAAGTAGTGTCCCAGTTGGTCTGAAAACACATCCCACAATATGACTGGACTATACAAAGCTTGTGACAAAATTTAAAAGCTGCATCATAAAACAATGTAGAGAAATCCTTGACGAAAAATTACTCCATTATGCCACAATTGCAAAAAGATTGAAAAAGTCGGTAAACAGGAAGTAGTATTCCGAGAAGTCAGAAAAACGCATCCCACAATATGGCATGACCATGCAAAGCTTCTGACAAAATTTCAGCTTTGTATCATCTACCATTACAGAGAAAACTTTGACGAAAATTCACTCTGTAATGCTACAAGCGTCAAAATTGACCAAGTCGGTAAACAGGAAGTAGTATCTCGACAGGTCAGAAATTGCATCCCACAATATGGCATGACCATGCAAAGCTTCTGACAAAATTTCAGCTTTGTATCATTTACAATTACAGAGAAAACTTTGATGAAAATTCACTCTATAATGCTACAAGTGTCAAAATTGACCAAGTCGGTAAACAGGAAGTAGTCATCCAACTGGTCAGAAAACGCATCCCATAATATGGCATGACCATGCAAAGCTTCTGACAAAATTTCAGCTTTGTATCATTTACCATCACACAGAAAACTTTGATGAAAATTCACTCTATAATGCTACAAGTGTCAAAATTGACCAAGTCTGTAAACAGGAAGTAGTATCCCGACAGGTCAGAAAACGCATCCCACAATATGGCATGATCATGTAAAGCTTCTGATATAATTACAGCTTTGTATCATTTACCATTACAGAGAAACTTTGACGAAAATTCACTCTATAATGCTAAAAGTGTCAAAATTGACCAAAGTCGGTTAACAGGAAATAGTATTCTGATTGGTCCAAAAATGCATCCCACAATATGGCCTGATTATACAAAGCTTGTGACAAAATTTCAGATCTGTACCATTTACCATTGCTGAGATAAATGCGAAAACATGTGTTACGGACGGACCCACACACACACACACACACACACACACGCACACACGCATGCACACACAGACTGTAAATAGTATACCCCCTATCCACAATGGGGAGCGGGGGGTATAAATATGATATAAAACAGAAGTTTATGAATGCAAATATGCAAATTATGCAATCTGTTCCCTTAGGCCCCATTTTTCTAAAAGCCTTTCTTTTGTGTCAAGGAACAAAATTTTATGATCAACCCTACACATAAACTTAGTTATTCCATAAATGGCATTTGTCCACATACTCCTGCAGTGCTGTCTGTGTCATACTCTAATGATTCTGAAAATATTTTAGTTGGTATAAAAACTTGACTTTCACTTAAAATTTAAATTTCTAAAGGTATCTGGAGAATAAGATCACATATTGAAGACACACTAGTTAATTCTTTATACTATTATGTTACTGCTCTAGTTTTCTATGGTTTAGGTACAATGTATTTACATTGAGTTTAGATATGTTTCATTCTACATTATTCTTATGTGAATACATAAAATTACCAGACATATTTTTTACCCAATGTTTTTTCCTAGTACAATCAATTAAATAAACATGATTTGTAACCATAATATGATACAATCATCTTCAAGACTTTTTGTTATTTAACATATGTATTACAAACCTTTATCTAACATTAGGTCAGCGACCCAACCACTAAATACTGAACTAAACATAGAAACAATCCATGGAACTACATTAAAAACCCAGCCCTGAAAACATAAAATATTCCATATATGACCAGTAATTTACGGAGGTACATTAAATACATAGCCCTGAAAACATAAAATATTCCATATATGATCAGTAACCCATTGAACTATAGTAAATTCAAAGACGTGAAAGAAAGACATGATTTTCAGAAAGTACTTTTAATATAGTTTATCATAACAACAAGATGGGAGCAGTCGGGAACTCCCTAGCCTGTAGAAATTCAATTTCCAAATTCAGTTAAAGTTTCAAAATATTAATTCTCAAAAGTAGCATCACTATCCATGAGGCATCCACTGACCTAAGATGATTTATGTAGTATCTCAAATATAAACCTTAACACAGACTATAACCAGAGTCACTGAAGCGTAAAATGTAGGTCAGAGTGACCAATTTATCATCTAAAGCAGCATCACTCTCCAAGACGCAACCACTGATCAAAGATGATTAATGTACAACATGTAGTTTCTCAAATATGAACCTTAATGCAAACTTTAACCGTAGTCATTGAAGCCTAAAATTTAGGTCAGAAAGACCCAATTATCATCTGAAGCAGCATCACTCTCCAAGACGCAACCACTGATCAAAGATGATTAATGTACAACATGTAGTTTCTCAAATATGAACCTTAATGCAAACTGAAGCGTAAAATGTAGGTCAGGGTGACCTAATTATCATCTGAAGCAGAATCACTCTCAGAGATGCATCCAATGACCAAAGATGATTAATGTGCCACATGTAGTTTCACAGATATGAACCTTAACACAAACTTTAACCTGAGTCATTGATGCATAAAATGTAGGTCAGAGTGACCCAATTATCATCTGAAGCAGCATCACTCTCCATGATGCATCCACCGACCAAAGATGATTGATGTGCCACATGTAGTTTCACAGATATAAACCTTAACGCAAACTTTAACCCGAGTCATTGAAGTGTAAAATGTAGGCCAGAGTGACCCAATTATCTTCTGAAGCAGCATCACTCTCCAAGATGTGCCACATGTAGTTTCTCAGATATGGAGCTTAACGCAAACTTTAACCTGAGGTGGGACGAAAGGACAGACACTCGGACGGGCGAGATGCTATATCCCCTCCCCAACTCTGTTGGGCGAGGGGATAATAAATACATATTCAGACCCAAAAAACTAAACATTCCAAGTACATATAAAAAAGGCTTGTCCTACAAAGTTTGGCTAGCTTTGGCACCTTTATCGTAAAGATAAATTCCAATCTTATGTAAGACAGTTCTTCACTATTCTCTCAAATAATTTCTCATCAGATAGGATGACAGAGAAAAGGTTTTCAATAAAATAAGCATCTGAATTTCAATAATTACAGTATATTTAATGACTAGCTTGCACTATTAAAAGGACTGGAAGGGGACCTTTCATACAAGATAAGATAGCTTGATATTACAGCGACATTATCAAACAAGAATGTTATACATTGTATAGGTCTAAACTACAATGTTGACACTTTTGTTATGAAAATTAGATCTCTGCATTAAGGCTTGCCCGACTTGTCCATACCAGTCTAAATTTGAGTTGGGCAAGAAAAATTTAGAACTACTTGCCCACAGAACAAGTGAACAATTCAAAAGAAATCAAATTCTGCAATGTTTGGACAAGTATAACAATTCATTATGGGCAAGTAAATCCTAATTTTATTTGTCCGATGGACAAATCCAAATAAAAATGTTAATGCAGAGGCCTGAAAATATCAAATTTCTAGCATTCTATTTGTAAAATATTGTCTTGTATTTTTTGTATCCCAAAGTATAAGGTAATATTGCAAAACCAGTTGAAACTAAAATAGAATGAAAATTGAGATTACTGCAACTTTGTTAAAGAATGATTTTTTATGACAATATCCAAAGCAGTACCTACCTAAAGTGAAACAAATTCATACTGTCCTTACCATACTTTGTACAGTGCTCCCTCGTTATACCGCCCCTCTTTAACAACTTATCGCCAACCATTTTCAAGGTACATTTTTCAAAACTTTGCATAGTTTCTATGTAATTTATTCCCTTGATATATCGCCAACCCCACTTATTGCCAAAAATTTCTATGGTCCAAAAGGTGGCGATATAACGAGGGTGCACTGTGTGTCATAATTATTGATTGCAAGAAAGAAAAAAAGTTTTTTCAATGATTAAAAAATTTCCAATGTAAATTAGGAATAAAAATGATTTTTTTTACATAAAAATAAACCTTTTTCAACTGAAATCTACAAAAATGCATGCCCCTAGCATATATTTTTTTCTTCTATTTCAATTTGCAATATGAGCTAAAAGTTCATACATGTCACATAAAAACAAAACTAGACATTCTACAACAGTATTCATTGTACCTATATAAACAAGACACTGTATATCACATGCAAAAAGACAGTCTGTGAAAACTCACTGTATTGTATTCACTAAAACAATATCAACATGAAGTACATATACTGCTATAGTTTCATGAGGCCTGGTTTACTATCTATTCCTTTATATTTTTTATATAAAAATTGGAATTTCTGATATCAAAAAATGCAGTTTTTTATATCAAAAAATGGATTTTCTTAAATAGAAAAATAAATTTCTGTTATCAGAAAATAGTTTTGATTTTTTGATATCAAAAATTCAATTTTTTGATTGCAAATTGAATTTCTGATATGAAACAATAAAAATTATTTTCTGATATCTGAAATATATATTTTTTATACTGAAAACCGGGAAATTTTCGCAGCAGTTTTTTGTTTACGTTTGGAATGGAAGCACAGAAATAAAACGGCGTGAATATACTTGTCTATTATTGAAGTCAATGTTCAACAATTTTGCAGCGCTGATGAAAAACAGCGCGAACTTAATGTCAGTTTACGCCAAATAAAGATGGCACGAAAATTTCCCAGTTACAGTATCAGAAAATATTTTTTGATACCCACTGGTCAAATTTATCCTGATTTTATACATTTTGTTTTATATTTCAAAATCAGTTTTTGAGATAGAAATTTAGTTTAAGCTGCAAAAATGTTCAGCATATTAAGATCTACTCCCATGGAAATTTTGAAGAATATATAGGAGTTATCGCCCTTTTTGGGTCAAATTTTCGTGATTTTATACATTTTGTCATATATTTCAAAAAAGTTTTGAGATAGAAAGGTCAAGTTTAAATTACAAAGATGTTCAGCATGTCATGGACTACATTTTATTGAACATGGTCGAGTTGTCAGACCTTATCCAAGATGGCTGCCAGTGAGGAAAGTTTGAAGTTGGGTCCTATGGGCAATACATTCAAAGATCTCAGACTTTGGACAATTGGCACCAAACTTGGTCAAAACAGTCCTTAGTTAGTCCCCTTTGAAAAATGTTTCGAAGATAGTAAAAAATAGGGAACATATGGGAAATGCATTTTCTCCTCTAAAACAACTAAGACAATTGGAACCAAACTTGGTCACAATAGTCCTTGAGTGGTTCCCTTCCAATTTTGTGATTTTTTTGTTTGTACATAATCCAATATGGACTCCAGGAGGGAGCATAGTTTAACGTAACGACCTTAAGGAAATGCATTCAAACGTCTTCCATGAAACTACCAAGTATTTTGAAACCAAACTTGGTCACAATAGTCCTTAGATGGCCTCCTTCAAAGTTTGTGATTGTTATGTTCCGACCTTATCCAAGATGGCTGTCAGTGCAGAACAAAATTTAACATAGGGACCCTATGGGAAATGCATTCAAAGAAATTCTGCTCTGAAACTATGAAGTCAATTGGAACCAAACTTAGGCAAAATAGTCCTTGGGATGTAGTTTTTTTGTTCGTAACTCATCAAAGATGACCACCAGCAGGGAACATGGTTTAACATGGAGAACCTATGGGAAATGCATTTAAAGATCTTCTGCACTTAGACTACCAAGCCAATTAGAGCCAAACTTTGTTTATTACAATAGTCATTGGGTATATTTCCTACTTCATCAAGATGGTAGCCAGCAGGAAACATAGTTTAATGTAGGGACCTTAGGGGAAATGCATTCATTCTTCTCCTCTGAAACCATCAAGCCAATTTGAACCAAACTTGGTCACAATAGTCCTTGGGTTGTCCACTTCAAAGTTTATAATTTTCATGTTTGTACCTCATAGAAGATGACTGCATTCAAAGATCATCTTCTGTATCAAAAGCCATGGTCCAGGTGAGCCATCTTGTTACTTTCTTTACACAACTTTTGCTTTTCATAGAAACTTACTTTAAATATGAAGCCTGCTCACTTTTTGTGTTGCCATTCAAAAATATTTAAAAGGTAATTTCATTTATAGGCAAATACAAGGTTAAATGTAAAATATACAAGTGTGGACCCAAATTGATGTCTCGCCCGTCCCTGTTTGCTCGCAAAATTGATGTGAAAACTCAAACTGCCTAAATCAGAAAACTTAACATGTTCACTAGACTGTGAAATTAGATTAACTGACAAAAGCAATATAGCAGACTGTCACATATCTGACACCCAAAACCAAACTTCCGAATATAAATGACCTACCACTGATAAATACTGAAAAACCAAACATGTTCACTAGACCATAGAAATGAGGTCAAGGGCTAAAGCCAAATAGCAGGCTGTCATCTTCCATCTAAGACAAACCCACATGCCAAATATTATTGAACTTACATTAATAGATACTAGGAAACTTAACATGATCACTGGACCATGAAATTGAGGTCACAGACAAAAGCCATACAGCAGACTGTCATGTACTATGCAAGACCATCATATAAACAAAATATCATTGACCTACCACTTATAGTTACTGAGAAAATGATCTAATCACAAAAACTTAACATGCTCACTAGATCGTGAAATTGAGGTCAAGGACAAAAGCCATATGACAGACTGTCATGTACTACCTAAGACCAACCTACATACCATATATCATTGACTCACCACTTATAGTTACTGAGAAACTAAACTAAGCACAAAAAACTTACCATGTTCATTGGACCGTGAAATTGAGGTCACAGACAAAAGCCATATAACAGACTCCCATGTACTACTCAAAACCAACCTATATTCCAAATATCATTCACCTACCACTTATAGTTACTGAGAAAATGACCTAGTCACAAAAACTTAACATGCTCACTAGACCGTGAAATTGAGGTCAAGGACAAAAGCCATATGACATACTGTCATGTACTACCTAAGACAACCTACACACCAAATACCATTGACCTTCCACTTATAGTTACTGAGAAACTAAACTAAGCACAAAACTTAACATGTTCATTGGACCGTGAAACCGGGGTCACAGACAAAAGCCATATAGCAGACTGTCATGTACTACTCAAAACCAACCTATATACCAAATATCATTGACCTACCACTTATAGTTACTGAGAAAGTGACCTAATCACATAAGAGTGAACCCTAATAGATGTCTCGCCCGTCCCTGCTTGTCGCTAAAACAGTCATGTACTACTCAAGAGCAACCTACAAGCCAAATATTATTACTGTACCACTTACAGTAATTGTGAAACTATTCTAATCAGAAACACTTAACTTTGTTCACTAGACCATGAAATTGAGGTCAAGGACAAAATGCATATGCCAAACTGGCATGTACTACCCAAGACCAACCTACATAATAAATATTAGGGACCTACCACTTATAGTTATTGAGAAATGGACTAAATCAGATAAACTTAACATGGTCACTAGACCGTGAAATTTTTAGGTCAAGGACAAAAGGTATATGCCAGACTGACATGTACTACTCAAGACCAACCTATATACCAAATATCATTGACCTACCACTTATAGTTATTGAGATATGGATCTAATCAGAGAAACTTAATGTGGTCACTAGACTGTGAAATTGAGGTCAAGGACAAAATGCATATGCCAGACTGACATGTACTACTGAAGACCATCCTATATACCAAATATCATTGACCTACCACTTATAGTTATTGAGATATGGATCTAATCAGAGAAAATTAACGTGGTCACTTGACCGTGAAATTGAGTTCAGGGACAAAAGTCATATGCCAGACTGACATGTACTACTCAAGACCAACCCATATACAAAATATCATTGACCTACCACTTATAGTTATTGAGATATGGATCTAATCAGAGAAAGTTTACGTGGTCATTAGACCATGAAATTTAGGTCAAGGACAAAAGTCATATGCCAGACTGACATGTACTACTCAAGACCAACCCATATACAAAATATCATTGACCTACCACTTATAGTTATTGAGATATGGATCTAATCAGAGAAAGTAATCGTGGTCACTAGACCGTGAAATTGAGGTCAGGGACAAAAGTCATATGCCAGACTGACATGTACTACTCAAGACCAACTAATATACAAAATATCATTGACCTACAACTTAAAGTTATTGAGATATGGATATAATCAGAGAAAGTTAACGTGGTCACTGGACCATGAATTTGAGGTCAAGGACAAAAGTCATATGCCAGACTGACATGTACTACTCAAGACCAACCTATATACCAAATATCATTGACCTACCACCTACAGTAGTTGAGATACTGATCTAATCAGAGAAACTTAACGTGGTCACTGGACCGTGCAATTGAGGTCAAGGTCACATGACTTTATGTCCGTCAGGTAGCACTTGATTAGTACTACCACTAGAACAAAGATGATGTTCCTGCATCAAAGGGTTTTCAAAATATTCTGTATTATAGTAAAACTTAACGCCATCGCCGTCATACTTTGCACGCCTATGTCTCGCTTGCTCGACTTTCGTTGCGGGCGAGACAAAAAACTTAACATGAAAGTTTACGCCATCACCGCCATACTTTGTATGCATATGTCTCGCTTTCCGTGACTTTCGTCGTGGGCAAGACAAAAACTGAATAAAGTTATGTGCAGTCCTGTGAAGCAGCTTAGGAAGGCATGGATAGGAGGGATAGAAAGATATAGGTATAAAGGAAAGAGTCCTGGTTTTATGTTTTAAAATATCGATTCAAAACTTTTGTTCTCTGGAGAAGTGATTTAAAACATTATGAAAGTTCTATATCAAGTTTATAGTGTTATTAAATGGGTATTTTCATATTAATCCTGTATAATGTCCAAGTACAGTCGTATTGGGTTGAGGTCACCTGTATTGGCCCGAGGCGAAGCCGAGGGCCAATACAGGTGATCGAAACCCAATACGACTGTACGAGGACATTATACAGGATTAATATGAAAATACCCATTTTATGACACCTTTATTAACTGATGACTTAAAATTTCAGGCATTATCTTTACCAATCTTAATTACAGGATGCAAATTTCGATATTAGTCAAGGCAATATAAAAAAAGAGTTCTATTGAATTTTCAACTTGTAGTAGAAAAAAATATTGCACATCATCATCATGTTGTTCATAAATCCCCTTGATCTGGTGTGATATCAGTCGTACAAGCTGATATGGTATGCGGCTGATGAGTACTATTTTTCTGCTGACAAGTACTATATAACTGTATAGCACCGTGTTAATATTTGGAACTTTATCAAAGGAAATCTTTCTGGGTTGTGCTGTGTTTATTTTTTTTATTCTCACTCTCAGTAAGGCCTAACAAAATAAATTGTGTGTTTGGGGTAACATGGTTTTCAGAGTTAGGTAGGGTAGGTAGGAAAAAATTTTTTTTAAATATTTTTTTTTTACATTGTAGTAATGGAGGAACATTTCTGACTTTAACAGTGCTTGTTGTAAAATAGGAGAAAAAAAGTTAGGGTAGGCATAAAATTTTAGGTAGGGTCGGGTTACCCTAAACTCACAACTTTTTTTTCTAGGCCTAATTAAAATCAATAGACAAAAAAAAAGAAAAAAGTCAACATATGCAAGAAAGACACAGAAAACAGTCAGTAAGGAAACCAATATGGCCAATTCATTTATACAGGGCATTTGCCCTGTATTAATTTTAATACAGGGCATCTGCCCTGTATAAATTTCTATACAGGGCATTTGCCCTGTATAAATTCTATGTGCCAAAAACTTCCGGTTATATTAAATGGGCAAATCACACTGTATTTTAAGTCATCAGTTAATAAACTATTATAATAATACTTTCACTTGTTTATAGATTTATCAAACAACCACAAACAGTATAATAAGTACAGGTACTATTTCAGTAGCATGCAACACTTAAACATTCCCAGTATCATAAGAATTAATAACAATTAGCTTATAGTATAATTAGCATGGACTACAGGGGATGCAACAGACAATGCAGAAGGAGAAAGAAATACCTTGGCATCTGGGAAATTTTCATGAAAATAAGTTGGTAACCATGACAACAGAATATAAAATGCATTATTTTCACAAAAATGTCCAACCATAAGAGACCTGAAAGTATAAAATATTGCTATATATATTAGTGTGTACCATTTACCTTAGCATCTGGAAAGTTTTCATGAAAATATGTTGGTGCCCAAGATAGTAGAATGAAGAACGAGTTAGCATGGCTAAAATGGCCGAGTAATAAACCCCTGAAATATACATAGAAATGAGTCAGCATGGAAAATATAGTCTATTAACAATCCTCCGAAATAATACGATATATTTATCAGTAGATATTTCTTTCTTCTAGAGAAATTATTAACAAACATATATACAGTGCTCCCTTGTTATACCGACCCTCTTTAACGGCTGTTCCTCACTTATCTCCAACAATTTTCAAGGTCCAATTTATCAAAAAGTCATATAGTTTCTATGAACTTTATTCCCTAAACATATCACCATCCTCACTTGTAGCCGAAATTGTCCCTGGCCACAAAGGTGGCAATAAAACTCGGGTGCACTGTATATTATTACAAGTATTATGAAATTTAAGTACAGGTACAAACAAGGATGTTAAAATAGCTCAAGTAATAAGAATGTTAAATATACCAGAATTTAATTTCCATGTACATGTATACATATAGCAAAATGTACAAAACTATATTTCCTAATTCTTTTTCAAAATATAAATATCAGAAATATAATTTAGGTTTCAAATATGTGTATAGTGTCTTAATCTCTTTACTAAAAAAAACTCAAATCACTAGATCGAACAGTTTATCTACTTTTATTTTTTGTACAGATAAACATGGTCCAAACTGTTCAGACCTCCAATTTGAGTAAGTCATATAACAGGAAATGGAATTATCAAGAAAATGGCTACTTTGATTACATTGAAGTTAAGGATATTTGCTGCCAAATTTTGAAAATAAATAGAATTTCAGATTAGTGTTTTCATTAAGAGCAGGAAGCTGGCCAAATTCTCCAGTTATTGCCACAATTTTCTGGCTTTCTGCGACTTTTATTTACCACAAAAAAAAAACAACAATATCATGAAAAGTCAAGTGAAAAACAAACTGTTTCATTCAACCCTTTGTTTAGATGCAGGAAATCCCTTTGAAGTCAGCAATTTGCACGGCTTTTTGTTAACCCCAGATCCTGGCCCTGTAGATCTGTGCCATTTATTCCATAAATATTTCCTCTAATTTAAAAACCTACTTAAACACCACAGACTAAGTTATTTGAGAATGAAGAAAGAAAATGATGGTTGCTGATCTTATTTTTGAGATATGGGATCATAGATTTTACAGGAAATTGAACTCTTCTGAATGTTTCATATATTTAACATACCCAAGGTGTTACCATACTGAATATGACAAAATAAATGTGGTTTAATGGAATTCTGTCAGAGTTCCAATTAAGATGTTTAAAACAAAATTATCAAAAAAAAAACATAGGGTCAGTGTGCAAAAAATTACAATGCTTTCGAATAATACCAGGAGTCCAAAAATCTGACAAAATTACCATAATATGACCAGTTAACATCCTTAAGATCAAATTTACACAAGTAGGTAATAAAGAAGAAAAGTAGGCCACTCTTGTGACAGAGTTTATAAAGTGCATAGAGCAAGGCACTACACTAACAGCCAGGACAGTTGGTTCTCTATCTCTTAATCAATAATGATTATATAACCAAAACTACTTCCTGTATCATTGTCTTTTCAATAACTATTACATTGGATTTAATATTTACTAGTACATCCTTGCACAACTACAAGCTTTTAATTACTGTGATAAAGAAATTACTTATAGACATGTCAAGTCCTGACAGAGGAAGTATTTATTATAAAAATATTTTATTGTTATATCTTTTACCATTATATTATTAATTAGATTCTCCATGTCACAACAGCTAGTCACTAAAGCAAAACTACTCATATTGTAGTCAACTAGACACAGTTATTTATTTCATCTTTTGGAGGCTTATTTCAAAATAAATAACCTGGTATTTTTGGTTTTATGTCAAAATGCAGATTTTTTTTTGTATTCTCCACATTACACAAACCCTTACCAAAATGCAGGTTTTACAAATAATGTTAGCCATGGTACTTTTTCTTTTTCTACAATAGGTTTTTCCTTTCCTTCTGCATTACTCTCTGCTAAAATAAATGGCAGATATTTTTTCCTGTGGTGGGCTATTAATATAAATCTCATTCCTAACATCCACAACACACTACATAAACCTGAAATATATAAATATAAATATATAAAATAAATTTGTAACAGCGTTTTTACGATGGTTAATGCTCTTTCCAAAATCTTCACAAACAAACAGAGTTTATAGAAATACCACAAAGGATATTTTCATTGCACTATTACAAAAGTACACTAAGGGTATGTTTGAAGGGTCAAATGACCTTGACATTTATTTAACAGGGAAAACTCTGTAAATCACCGCTTTCCAAACAATTATCGGATAACATTTTTGAAAATCAAACATTTGACTTAGATTATTTAGACATTTAACTCCCCCCAACCCTTGTTCTCAGTCAAAATATTAAAAAAGTACAAATTTGAAAACAAAAGTACCACCCAAAAGTAGTAGAACAACAGTCAATGGCTTCAACCTTCAATGCTTAAAAGAAAACCATTAAGTTTTCTCTGTGTTTGAAATAAACTTTTTATCAAAATCTTGCAGGAATTTAACAAAGTATCAGTTGACACCAATTAATCTTCTTGCCTGAGGTGTCATTTTCTTTACATTTCCTCCTTTGTCCTCCCATTCAAACAAAGAAATCATGCCTTAATATTAATTATATAGTTGTCTTTATTTTACACCATATTTGCAACGAAAGCATAAGAGGTGAATAAAAAATAGTAATGGTGCATTACATGATACCTGGCCATGTTTCACAAAATTTACAGAGTCTAACGAGGCATAACTCCATATCCCTCTGTACCTTTGAACTCTAAATTAAACTTGGCCTATGCTTTTTCTCAAACAACTTGCATCCAAAATTTGAAAACAGAATGTTATTTCATTCCCAAATTATCAGTCAGAAACCAAAAAAATTCACAAAATTTAAAAGTTTTGAGGAGAACTCCAGAACCCCCCTTAAACCTCTGGACTCAAAATCAAACTTGGTCTGACTTTTGTGGTACAACTTGAATACAAAGTTTGAAGACCCTATCTTATTTTATTCACAAGTTATCAGTATGAAACCTTATAATTCACAAAATTTCAGAGTTTCAAAGAGCATTACTCCAGAACCCCTTGGACCTCTGAACCCAAAATTGGACTTGGTCCTAGTTTAGTGGTAGACAACTTACATTCCAAGTTTGAAGACCTTATGTTATTTCGTTCTTAAGTAATCAGTGGGAAATCTTAGGGGGGCAGACAGACACACAACTGAGGATATCACATAATACTTCACCACTACCAATGGCAGGGTATAATGAACTTATTCAATTGCTGGAGTCATATTCACTCTTTGATGTCACAATGTGTTGAACTTTATATGCATGATAAAACAACCATTGTTTTTTGTTTCGGTGAATACTCCCTTTTCTCGTCACTGAAACAGATATTTACCACCACAGATGGTCTCAGTGAATATTGGTTAAAAGGTCAATCAAAAAGCTTATTCACCTATGCAAAATTTATTAATTTTTATATGTTGAACAATAAATGTAAATCAAATTTAATTTGTTGCTTATGAAAACAACAGCAATCAACTTATTACAGAGCTATATGCAAACATCCTTCAAGTGGATAAAGAACAGTTTTGCTTACATGGTAATCTGTGGCATAACTCCCTCAGAACCTCTTGGATCTCTGTACCCAAGTCGAACTAAGTTTGAATTTCTAGTAAACTACATACAAAGTTTGGAGAAAGTATGTAATATTGTAAGTCAGAACCCTAAAATTTACAAAGTTTCAAGGGGTATAACTCCAGAACCCCTTGGACCTCCAAGCCCAAAATTTAACTTGACCTGGGGTTTGTGGTAAACAATTTTCATACCAAATTTGAAGACTGCATATTGTTTCTTTCAAAGGATATCAGCCAGAAACCCTAAAATTTGTAAAATTTCAAAGTTTCAAGGGGCATAACTCTAGAACCTCTTGGACCTCTGAACCTGAAATCGAACTTGGCCTGAGTTTTGTGGTAGACAAGTTACATACCAAGTTTGAAGAAAGTATGTTATTTTGTTCACAAGTTATCAGTCGGAAACCTTAGGGGGGACAGATAGACAGATGGACAGACACACAGACAGACAGACGGACGGACACACAACTGAGGGTATATGTAAGGCAGTTATAAAAACGGTTTAGCTCTGCCAAACAGGAAGTCTTTATCATAAGATGACCAACTTGCTTACAACACATTCCCCCAATACATATAAAGTCAAATACAAATTTTGAAATAAATCGGCCCAGCAATAGCTGAAAAAAGTGCGATGAAAATTTTCAGTATGTTCAATATATGGCTAAGTTCTGCAAAATAGAAAGTTGATGTCATACAGTGACCAAAATGGCTTTTTTTTTGTATAAAATAGCACCAAGCATCCACGTATCTCTATTCTCCGATGGACCCTACACTAATTTATAGTGTTTTGGCAGCTTTGTAACAATTTCTAGGGATGGTTATATTTCTCTTTGTAGTCGGTATTAAAAGTTAATCTAGGTCTGCTCTCATCAGGGATCCCCTAGGTAACTTTTAATAAATGGCTACGCCGAGCGCAGCATGATACAACCGCAGCATGTCGACCACTGAAATTTGAACAAGTGTATTTTAAAGTGAATGTGGACACATAATGGAGCTTGACAGTAATTTGATGGACACAATAAGAAAAATTGCAGTTCTGGCCCCTTTGACCCCTTATAGCTCGGAAATGGTAATAGCTATGCTAATTCTGTTGACATACTACCAAAAGCTTACAACAAGACAAATCCATAGAATAAATCCTATCAAAATCTGATAAAAAATAAAGATTTCACACATTTCTAAAAATTTCAATTTTGGGCCCTTTGACCCCTTATAGCTTGAAAACAATAAGAGCTATGACAAATCCGTTGCAATTCCCCTGAAAGCTGACAATAAGAGGAATCTAAAGAAAAAAATCCCATCAAAATCCGATGAAAAATAAAAATTTTAGGTTATCAGCATATTTGCAATCTTGGCCCTGTTTTGCTCCTCATAGCTCGGAAAGGAAACAAGTTAACAAAAATCTGATGGTGCAGTGCTGGTTAATTTTTCTTAAGGAATCCATTGCAAAAAACTGCATCAAACTCAAACTTAAAATAAACAAAATAAAATTTTTGAGATTCCCCCCTTTAGGGCCCCATTTAGCTCATGAACGGTACATGCGATGTGAAATCCGTTAACATACTACAGATTGGAAATTTAATAAGGAGCACACTGAAAGAAACCCCATCAAAATCTGATATATAATAAATATTCTACAGCCCAATATATGAAAACACCCAATTTGGCCCTTTTTGGCCCTTTTT
>MJUU01018818.1:22536-32607 GCA_002080025.1 Modiolus philippinarum
CTTTGAATCTTTATGAGAAAACATATGAAAGCAATGCAAAAATTCAAGAATAGCTGCCCATGGTCAATGCGTTCAAAACTCTGCAACGTCTCTGGACAAAAATTGAGTACCATGATGATATAATAGGATAGAATAACGTACAAGTTCATTAATAGATAAATTTGACATTTTTTAAAATCAAAACTGGCCTAAAGGGAGGTTCACATAACCAATGTGTTCAAACAACAGTAAAAACTTTCAAAGGTATTTTGTGTAAAGTTTCAAAAGCACCAGATATAAGGAGTCAGAGTTTCAGATACTGTAATGTTAAAATTTAATGAATTGAATGAAAAAATGACCAAGCTCAACAATGCATAAATTCGACAATTTTTATCCAAATCTCACCAAAAGGGGAGGTGCACATCTCCAATGTGTTCAGAACAACTGTGCAAAGTTTCAAAAGCATCAGGTATAAGGTGTCTGAGTTTCAGATTACACAAACTCAGTACTGTAATATTAAAATTTGATGAAAAAATGACTTAAGTTCAACAATAGATAAATTCGACAATTTTTATCCAAATCTCACCAAAAGGGGAGGTGCACATCTTCAATGTGTTCAGAACAACTGTGCAAAGTTTCAAAAGCATCAGGTATAAGGTGTAAGAGTTTCAGATTACACAAACTTAGTACCGTAATGTTAAAATTTGATGAAAAATTGACTAAGTTCAACAATGGATAAATTCCACAATTTTTGTCCAAATCTCACCAAAAAAGAAGGTGCACATCTTCAATGTGTTCAGAATAACTGTGCAAAGTTTCAAAAGCATCAGGTATATGGTGTCAGAGTTTCAGATTACACAAACTCAGTACCATAATGTTAAAATTTGATGAAAAAATGACTAAGATCAACAATGGATAAATTCCACATTTTTTTCCAAATCTCACCAAAAAAGAAGGTGCACATCTTCAATGTGTCCAGAACAACTGTGCAAAGTTTCAAAAGTATCGGTTAAAGGTGTAGAAGTTTCACATTACACAAACTTGGTACCCCTAAAGCGTGACGGACGGACGGACGGAGTCGAGCGGCTCCTAGACCTGCGGTCACCGTTGGTGACGAAGGTAAAAATGAAAATTTGAAATTCGCCCCTTTTGGGCCCCATTTATCTCGTGAATGGTAAATGCCACGTGAAATCCGTTGGCATACCCAAGATTGGAAATTTTCTAAGGAGTACACTGAAAGAAACCCCATCAAAATCCAATAATAATAATAAAAATAAAGATTCTACGGTCAAATATATAATAACACCAAATTTAACCCCTTTTGGCCCCTTTTTCTGAAACGGGTGGGCCAAGAACATAAAATTATGATCCCGGCTTAAGCATGTGCCAAGAAACATCATACTGAAATTTGAAAATGATAACGTCACTGGAACAAAAGTTATGCTGTTCACAGACATGAAAATACCCATTTTTACCCCTTTTTCTGAAACGGGTAGGGCCACAAACCCGAAATTAAAACCCGGGCTTAACCTTATGCCAAGAAACCTCATACTGAAATTTGAAGATGATCCGTCCACTAGAAACAGAGTTATGCTGGCCACACACGCCTACGACTGCACCATACCACAATATGACTGCAAAAATTTTTGCGGTCAAATAAAAATGATATAATGCTCCAACAATATCTTTTCTGTCAAAATCAGACAAAAATAAAATCACCTTTTTTTGGCTCTGACCTTTTTTTAAAATCATAACATTTACAGAAATTTCTCTCCAATAATTTCAATAACTTTTCGGAAAGATTACAATGAGTGCCATGTTGCTCTCCAACACCTTTAATTCTTTTGAAAATTGTCTAAGTCCAAAAATTCATTGCAGAAAGAATCAATGAAAATCTAAAAATAAGATTATCTCCCCTTCCTGGCTTTGGACAATAATTATATTCTTCATGCACATCTCAAAATAGTGCCCTTCGCTTGTGTAAAGTTTCATTAAAATCTGTCCAGTGGTTAAAGAGGAGCTGTGCTTACGAGGTTATCTGTGTAGATGGAATTAATGAAAACTCAAAGTCGAATTATCTCCCCTTCCTGGTTTTATATTCCTTAATGCACTTCTCCATATAGTGTCCTTCCTTTCTGTAAAGTTTCATTAAAATCCTTCAAATGGTTTAAGAGGATTTGTGCTAACGAGGTTATCTGTGAGGATGGAATCAATGAATACTGTGAATTCATTTAATTTCGTGGGTATCAATTTTGGTGGGTAGAGAAAAAAAGACATTTCGTGGTATACGTAAATTCGTGGACTGCCACTTGTTCAAACAAACAAAAAAAACAGTAATTTAAACTACAAAAATAAAAATTCTGATCGGTATTGATGTCAAAACACCAAAATTTAGAACTGTACCTGTAATTAAAGTGTCACCTGTAATTAACAATTCATAGTTATGTGTAGATATTGTGTAATTACGTAATCATCTGACATAACCTTACTCCATTCGTTATTTATTAATATACACATGTATTGATTGCAAAATACACATGTCCTTTTCAGGAAAACATAATAAAAATCATAAAAGTTTAATTAATAACATCCTATTAAAACTCTTGTCTAAACTTCTTAACTGGAAATCAACACTTTAGTGTAATTGAAAAATAAAACAGGAAGCCGGTTACTGCTAAATTGGGAAACACTTCAAAATAAAGCATTTGAATTTATTTTGCTGCTATTAAAGGTTCAAGAAAGTGCATAATTATCTACCCTTTTGATATATCAGGTTGGGTGGGGCTCAGGTAAAAGTGCAAGGTTTATTCCCTTCGTTGATCAGGTCCTTCATTATGTTCATTCACTTGTGGTTGAAGTTTGCACAAGAAAATCATATTTCGTTGAGTATTTGAATTCGTTGTTTGGGGACACCCACGAAAACCACAAAAACTGGTACCCTGTGAATAAAAATGAATTCACAGTAGTCAAAGTCAAATTATATCCCCTTCCTGGTTTCAGACAATAATCATTTTCCTTTATGCACATCTCCATATAGTGTCCTTCCTTTGTGTAAAGTTTCATTTAAATCCTGCCAGTGGTTTAAGAGGAGTTGTGCTTACGAGGTTATCTGTGCAGATGGAATCAATGAAAAGTCGGTCAAATTATCCCCCCTTCCTGGTTTCGGACAATAATCATATTTCTTCATGCACATGTCCATATGTTGTCCTTCCTTTGTGTAAAGTTTCATCAATATCCTTCATATGGTTAAAAAGAATTTGCGCTACAAGAAGTGTGGACAGACAGACAGACGGGCGGACAGACAGACAGGGTGATTCCTAAATACCCCCTAAACTTCATTTGCAAGGGGGTATAATTATTTATATACAAAATCACCCAAGCCCCCACCTCCCATTGAAAACCAAATGATTGTCCCCTTACATGACATGCTGATAGAAAGCCCGAGACAAGGTTTCAAATATTGCTTCCAACATGACATGATCATATGAAGCTCGAGACAAGGATTAAGATTTTTCTTCAAACATGACATGATCATATAAAGCTCGAGACAAGGTTTCAAATATTGCTTCCAACCTGAGATGATCATACAAAGATTAAGACAAGGTTTTAGATTCTGCTTGTAACATGACATGATCATATATACAAAGCTCCAGACAAAGTCTCAGATTTTTCTTCCAAAATGACATGATTATACAAAGCTCCAGGCAACGTTTCAGATTTTTGCTTCAAACACGACATGATAAAACCAAGCTTGAGACAAGGTATTAGATTTTGCTTGTAACATGACATGCTCATATGAAGCTCCAGACAAAGATTCAGATTTTGCTTCCAACATGATATGATCATACATAGATCCAGACAAGGTTTCAGATTTCATTATTGCAGTTAATGCAACTTACAGACAGACAAACTGACAGAGTAAACAAACACGTGTAAAACAAGACATTTTCCTCTCCCAACTCCAGGAAACAATAACTTCCTAGTATACATTTGTATAAACCTTCTAATAAGTTATTATAAACTTGATAACTTTGGATATATGTACGTTGCTTCTGGGTATAAAAATACTTGCAATATAAATGAATGTAGAAATATCATAGCTTCTAAAATATTTTATTTATTATCAATATAAGCATAAAGTAAATAACACTCCAATCTGAAACTTGATCAAAACAACCTGTCTGGCAAAAAAACCTGATCTTTCTGGAAGAACTGGTTTATTGAGACCAGTGATGGTTCTGAACCAAAACTGGATTATTTTGTACCAGTTATTTGCTTTATACTCAAATTCCCCTACTATTTCGTATCTAAATCAGATCTCTTTTTTTCACATAAAAATATTTCAATAGTATCTTACAATGTTGTCTGAAACCCTGAGATAGTTTAATGTATTTATCAGTTTCAAATTTGGTCCCAAAAACACACCACATGATGACATCTGTTTCAAGCTGACATAAAAAATTGTAAGATAGGTGTCAAATGTGGCGTCAATGCCATCTGTGGCGTTAGAACTGCAAGTTCACAAGATGGCAATTTGTGGCAATAAACATCAATATTTACTGGCATCATTAATACAGTAACAGTGATGTACTAAATACTATCAACAAATTTGTTACATTTATAGCTTTGCCAATAACTGATAATAGCAGCATTGACAAAACCTCTGTAATTTTGATTAAAACACATTTGCCAGCCTATTAAGACATATGTGCCATTCTACCAAGACACATGTGGTTTAGCAAGATGCAAAATGACATATGATGTGTTTATAACACCTATAAATAGGTGCGGAAAGTTTATTTACATGTTAAATCAAGTTTGCTATATTGTTCTATTATAAAAGTCATTTAAGATTATAACTATGTATTGCTTGCGTTGTACTGGAATGATATGTCTTAACCATTCATCACCATTTTTATAAATTCTGAAAAGAAATTAAACATAAGAAATATTATGTGATAGACGAAATACATGTATATGTAATATCTATTTAAAATACTGGATGTCACACATAAAAAAAAGTATAAGATCTAATATAAGTGTTTTATGGCAAATAATTGCATCCAAATTTAACAAAATAAATTTCAAACCATCCAAAATCTACAAGCATGTATATTTGTATGTATGTATTATATGTTCTTAATGTTTGTTTTGTTCCTGACTTAATCAGGATTGTTATAAGTTGTTGCCCTTCATGGGCCCATGATTGGAGAAATAAAATCTTGTATCTTGTATGTTGCCTAAGTTTTTCAAACTATCCTTGTATTATACAAGAGCTGTTGCCGAATGGCAGCCAAATATATCCCCGCTCATTGAACCCTGTATTGATGTGGTAAGTGCAAATTTAAGTGGGTGTGGACACAATACAGGTGTGTTAACTTTAAGTGCTTTAAGAGGAGTTGCACTCAAGAGGTAACCCATACATAGGGAATCTATGAAAAGTCAAATTATCTTCCCTTTCTGGTTTCGGACAATAATTATATTCCTTCATGCACATCTCAATATAGTGTCCTTCCTTTGTGTAAAGTTTCATCAAAATCCTTCAATTGGTTTAAAAGGAGTTGTGCTTATGAGGTAACTCATACATAGGGAATCGATGAAAAGTCGAATTATTTCCCCTTCCTGGTTTCGGACAATAATTATATTCTTCATGCACATCTCCCTATAGTGTCCTTCCTTTGTGTAAAGTTTCATCAAAATATTTCAAGTGGTTTACGATGAAGTGTGGACAGACAGACAGACAGACAAGGTGATTCCTATATACCCCCCCCCCCCAAACTTTGTTTGCGGGGGGTATAAAAAATAAAATGAAACCCTCCCTTCAAACCCAGATTTTTTGTTACAGGTGGATGAGAATCTATAAATTAACTTGATAGGGTCTAACTTCTGTATTTTGTTATTTATTACCACTGGGCAAATGCCTCTGCTGGTGGACTGTTAGTCCCTGAGGGTATTCACCAACCCAGTGGCCAGTACTTCAGTGCTGGCTCAAAAATTTGGAAGCTCTGTAGCTTTTACACATAACTGTGTATATGGATTTGAAATGTTTTGATTTTATCTCCACTGAATAGACCTAAGTTGTAGAATTGTGCATATGCAGAAACTTAATTTACAAAGTTAATGTGCATATGCAGAAACTAAATTTACATTAACTTTGGTTTTTTGTTATCTGTAATTTAGCTAAACAGTTTTATTTGTTTAAACTTTTTTTTATACCCCTTGTATTTTCAATCATTAATCTTTACTGAAATTGATGAAAATTAAGCTGATTTGCACTGAAGAGACATAAATTGGAGAAATGACCATATGCAGAAACTAAAATTTACAGTAACTTTGGTATTTTGTTATTTTTTTAACCATTTGAATATTAGGCCTAAAAAAAATACCTGTGTTTCCAGTAACATACTCTTCAAAGTAGGCATTTTTTTTTATTTTTCCAAAACTTTTTATATAATAAATCCTCAATAAAAAATAAGTTGCAATGTTTAATCTTTCCTTTACTTGTCTGATAAGCCATATAAAAAAATAAAATTACATAAGTATAAAACAATATACCTTCATAATTAATATTGCCTTGTGCATCTTCTTGGCCTTGGAATAATTGATCAACATCATCGTCTGATAATCTGTCACCTAGAAATATAAATAAAGATTGAATACTGGCAACTGATACTTTCTTGAGGAACAACATTTTGTATTGTGATCTTAAGACATGTCACTCAAGATGTGACTGTTATTGCAAAACATATGCAAAATATATGTATAAATTTCCTCATGCTGTGAATTTCATTGCAAAATATAGACATCTGTAGTACTCATAACATTCCTTAAAAGTGAAACACACACTTTTGTCATTATTTGTTACAAATAATCTTGTCATAATTTCTGACCTCATGGTATTTATTCATAATAACATATCATTCACATGGGACATTAAATTTACAGCACTTTAACACTTTTTGAACAATGATCATATGATGTTGCAGTTCTCATGAATACATTATATCAAGATACTACATTCAATTCTTACATCAAATGAATCAGAATATTTTTAAACTTCATTGTTTAATTTGTATTCTAACATGGCTCAACCAGTCATGTCAACCAGTTTAATACATGATAACCATATATTTTGCACATGAAAAATGGTATCGGAATATGGGTGACCTGATGAAAAACTACAATGTTCTTAATTTTGTTCGTCTTAGTTAAGTTAATAAGAGTTTTTAACTAAATCATGCCATTCAGGTACGTATATGTGTATTGTTTTAATTTTGATTTAAATTTTGAACTTGTATCTGTTTGAAAACGTCAGATTGTGTATTGTGACATCATAAACTCAGACAACAATGAAGACAAGAAAATCATTCTTCTCCTAGGTCGCTTCTGGACTGGACAGAACAGAAAATTCCATTTTCTGTCATATGAGAATCGAAATAATTCATGGCAGGTATATGGTTATTTTCATTTATGGGCCTTTATATTCAAATTTAATCAAGAGCTTTAGCTAAGGGTTAAATTTACAAATAAAAAGGCCCAGCCCATGGTTAAATTTCCAATAATATCCTGCCCTGAATTATTTCTTAACTATTAAGCTTTCATAATTATGAGATTCATGTTTTACATTTGTTCTTTTTTCCATTAAATTTATCGTTAACTCTAAATTACACAAGTTAAAAGGAATAGGTTCAACAAACATGACATGCTATGTTTTGAAGTTTTCACATAATTTTTTAAATTGATGAGCACAGAAAATGTATTTTTCACTGTAAAGCAAAATATTACCACTACAAACACATACACAAGTTTCAGGTATTGGCGTTTTCTAATTATATTAATTTAATTTGTGATTTATCAAAAGGGAGGCAACTTTTCATTTTTAATTATCAATCTTAAACTTAAAGTCATCACTACAGAAGTTTTACGGTCGACATCACCATCTTGTGGATCGCTATGGGATATCTGTTTCCCAGATGACAACAGATCTTTCCCTCTGCAACTAATGTTTGTTTTCCTCTATCGGATTTGACTTCACTACCAGATTTGACATGTTCAACACGGCGGGTGTCTTATAAGAAGCAGGAGATGCTTACTCTACCGGTACACCTGATCTCACCCATGGTTTTTATTGGGGCCACGTTGTTCATCTGTATGTGTGTCTTTATTTTTCATTTTTTTGTCCTGTACTCAAGTGGTGTCCTTGTTTCTTAGTGTGTCCGATGTTGCCATTGTCCATGGATTGTTCATTCTTTTGATTGACGGTTCGGATCTCACTTACCTTACCCTACTCTTCAATCTTCACTAACCAAGGGTTACAATCCACTACTCTTCTCTTGGTAAAGAGGAAAGGAGCGGATTGTAACCCTTGGCTTTCAAGAAGCCTTAAGTCATCTAAAGACTTTTAACAGTGTTACAGGTATTATTTTCTGTTGCTTAAAGGTTTAGATTTGTACAGTATTTTGTGGCTTATAACAACATATTAGTAAAAACAGTATGGTAATGATGGCATGAAAATGAATTTGTACAACAATCATGACTAAACCTTCTAATAAGTCTGGTAATCTAGGCAAAGATCCAAGATTTTTGAAGCAAAGGAGCGCAGGATATATCCTGAAAATGGTATTAAAACTGTCATGCAGAGCTCTAGGCACATAAATTTTTCATCAAAAAACTAATAATTCATAAAGATGTGTTAAAAAAGCAGGTATATAAGAAGTGTAATACAGAATTCCAACAACTTTTTTTCCTGGCGATGAAAGATAAAAGGGTTGTTTGCCCCTACATCCACTGCTGACTGTACACTTACCTAAACAGGTCAATACATGGCGTAATTCTGCTGATGATATGTAACCATTTTGTTCTTTATCAAACATACGAAGTCCTTCTACAAAATCTTCATATGTTGCACAATCTCTGTTTTTACTGACAGACAATAGAAGTGGTAGAAATACTTCAAATGAGATTCTTGTATCTGCAAAAATAGTATTTTTAAGTAAATTTACTACAATCTATTCCATCAATTGAAATAGGTAGATGTATGAAAATCCCAATTGATCAAAGATTATGCCCAGTTTGCAAAAAAATGGAAGATGACTATCACTTTTTCTTTACTGCTAATTGCAAAAGAAAAGCAAGCAACAGAAATATTTTATTTCAATGCTTTCAGAATAAAGTCACAAACTTTTCTCTTTATCAAACGGTGAAGAAAAAGTAACCAATTTCCTTAACACCTAAACAAATTGAGACTATAACCATGATAATGTCCTTCATAAAATAATCATTAGAACTGAGAGAAGGAGACTCATCATAGTCTTAATTTTTATTTAACTTTATTTGATTGTCGGTAAATCATTTTTTATTTTCCATGTTTATAATGCCAATGGTTAAAATGGGTTATAGTCCATTTGGTGACTATAAAAATAGGGGAAAAAATTCATTAAAAATCTAGTAATATACCTAATTTTAAATTAGATCTATTTGAAGGGCCATGTCATACATATTAGTGGTGAATTTTACATGTAGATCTGTCAACAAATAAAAAAGTTGTCTATTTCACTAAAGGCTAAAATGATGTCTGTTTTCTGTGTTTCTATATTGAGAGTAACAAAATCTATTTCAACAGCAAACATGTGCTCTATGTTCATGATGTTTATAAACAATAAGTCAGCTGACTACTTGTTACATGTATGTAAAACTTTATTTACCAAATTTGGAAGTCATGTGTCTTCAACATAATTCATTACCTGTTCAGGTAAAAATCAATATTATACCATGATGAAAGTTGTATAAGAATGTCACTATGTATTGAAGATATATTAAAGTACATGTAAACTTTAAAGGACAGTATGAAAATATACATGAAGCAAGAAAAGCATGGCCATTTGTTTATGTTACCTTAAATATAAAAGTAAACAAATACATTAATTTAAATGTTAAAAGAAAAATCCATAATAATTAAAATACAAGCTGACATTTTTTCAAGAAAAATATATTCATTCAATCATTATTAAATTTTATTCCTATTTGTTCTCCAAATTTCCTCTCACCAATCCAGTGAAAACAAGAAGGTAGCCTTGTCATATTTAGATTCCA
>MJUU01018819.1:8480-20222 GCA_002080025.1 Modiolus philippinarum
AAGGTAAAGAGAATGAAGAATGTAATAAGAGGACGTTGTGCATTGGTATAGAAAAAGAAAACTAAAAAGTATGAAACAGTTCAAAGTTAAAGATGTGTAGCAAAGGTACAGGAAGGGTAAACTTGACTTTGTGAAACAAAGTTTAGATATAAATAGGATGTGGGGCAAAGGTACAGAAAGGGAATACTGAACTTAGTGAAACAAAGTTAAAATATAAGTAGGATGTGGGGCAAAAGTTCTAAAAAAAAAGAAAAACTGAAGCTAGTGAAACATAGATCAGTACAATTCAAAAGCAAAGGAATATCTTTGATAGCAAAAAGTAAAAAATGAAATGTGCGAGACAGGGAAAATTTATGGAGAAAATGTAAAACTAAAGGATATGAACCAGGTGAAAGAATTGCAGAATTAGCTGGAACGATGTAGCGGCAGAGGTACAGACAAGAATTTAGAATGGTGTGAATACGTAATAAATAGGGTTGGCTAATGTTTGTTATTCTTTTGAAGGTACAAAACACTAATTCAAGGGAAATGAAGGCAACGTGCTAGATCAATACATTGCTTAATGCGTCAGTATCTAAATGCGAGCACTAGTGTTTCAACACGAAGTGCTCCTCTACTGCCAGGTAAAATATATGTGATTAGCTGGCATTTTATCGGTATGAATGAAATATATCGTGTTTAATTTAGCGTTTTATCTAAACAAATACACCTACACCAAGTTTACTTTTGAAAAAATACACGGATTAAATCTTGAATGATTGAAAATATTTATATTTCACTAAAATTGCAAACTATCTTCCCACACTTTTAAACAGAGTTCAAGGGAGATCGTCATTATCCTGAAACATGTCCTTATATCTAGTTACAAAGATGGTCTAGTCATTTAAATCAAGTTACCCTGACATTTTCTTCATCCAGTAACCTGTACGGATACAGATTGATACCAGCAGGATCAAAACAGACTGTTCTTTGATGTTTAGACAAGATGTTTACCTATGGTCTCTTCTCTTACCTGTATTTTCAAATTTCATTCAAGAAAGTGAATCTTTAATGTTTTTGATCTACACTTCAAATTGTGTATTAGCACAGACAGGAAACAAGTTCGTATATATCAAATTACGCGTCGTTATGCTTGTTCGATCAAAGAACAAATCTTAATCCATTCATAAATTTAATGTATATATATTTTTCATATCTGAATAGGTTTTTATTTAACATGACAAATACTTCATCTTGTCTGTTTAATATATATTTATTTCTGTTAAATTATGGTAAAATGTGCATATCACGTTTGACTTTAATTTTAATTTCGATTGCATTGTGTTAGTTTCAATCTGTAAAAAAGCTTTTTGTCCATTCGTGCACTGGATTACCTTTGTAATAAAAACTGATTATAACTGATGATTTATATGGTATACAATATAAAACTTGGGCGACCTACATCTAAGTTATTAAATGGTGATAAATATAATTACGCTTATGTTGTAATGTACATATACTATGTGATAATTCCATATTTTGAATTGAAATAAACATCGGTCTAAATGTTTTTTGTACTTTATGTTTGGGGATTTGTAAACGTGTTATGTGAAATATTAAAAGTTTAATGTGTCTAGCCAGTATACGAATATAACCGTTGGCATAAGGCCACTCATAACAATGCAATTAATAGGTCATATACTGCCGTTTGGACCATTTTTAACTAAATATTCATCAGTATGTCAGCCGTGGAATATAATGCCTTTGGATTAAGTTCATACAATGTGCATGGACGGTGACAAAATATTTTCTGAAACCATACTATAGAACTTTGGATACTATCATAATGGAAAAATTCGCAGCAGGGCTTCGGACTATCTAATTAAGGTCTAAGTTTTCCTTTACGGGGTCCGTGCTTATTGTTCATTACAGATTAACTGCTCACAATCGGATACAAATGGATATTTGATCAAACGTTGTTCCTTGTTCAGCATTGCGTTGAGCATTTGATTCGTTCTGCTTGCTTTAGTTAGAGGATGGGAACAATTTTTATTTGCGTCACCAAGTTCGTCACAAATCTTCCTAAGGGATTTCGTACAAAAACAACATGCTTTGTTGGAACCTTTCACTATTGATGAAGCACAAGGTAAGAAGCACAGATTATTATTTCTTTTAAGTTTTTTTTTTAGATGTTTAACATGTTTTCACAGATTTATTGATTTAGGCACACTATCTGTCATTTTTTTTTATTGGCAGACAATACCTACCACCATGATGTAATAACTGATCCCCTGCACTTATGTATATAAACACCGTGCATGTTACATTTGATTGTTAGCATTTTTCTGTCTACATATTTCAGAAGACAAATTAAATTTATGCATATTTTTTTCTCAGTAATGCATTATATAAACATAGAAAATATGGTGTTGGCATGTCTTTTTCTTTTTGTTTTCATCACGTTGCAACATATATTTTCATTTACAACAAAACATTGTCTCGGCAAAATATGCACTTCTCAAGATCACAAATCGATTTTCAAGAGGGAAAAATGAGTTTGCTCGACTAGGTGCGTATTCTTGCAAATGCCAACATACGAGTTTTGCCAGAGCCGTTTCAGTACGCATTTTGACATTACGATTCATTGTTTTTTGGCTTCAGATTATTGCAAAAATTACATTTGTCCACATGTCATGATACCCTTTGTAACAGCTGGATTTTACGGAAAGTGCACAATAAATTACAACTAATGTTTGACCTAAACTTTTTATGTTCACTGCTACTATATTTGTAAAGTCGGTGACAGAACTAAATATTTATTTCAGAAAGCTATTGAGTCGCACCTGAAAGTCACCGAGTCGGAACTGTTTTCAATGAATTATTACTTTTTCATTCACAGTATAAAGCCATATAATTTTGAAATGATTGTGATTTTTATTACATAGATATTCTATCTAATTTGATGAATGACATGTGTATTCACCATTAGTCCCGTTTGTCGGATTAATTATGACCGTATTTGTAGAACTCCTCTTCAAACTATAATACTTACGACTTTGTTCAACAATAATATCATTTACAAAAATCTTTGTTCCAGGACTTGCAATGACATGATTAAGGTACTGAATCTTTAATTAGACAACAGTTTTGTTCGTTTTGGCAACATCTTTTATCAACTGGTCATGACAATTCCCATGAGTACAAACTGTGCACCTCTTATTACACATCTTTTTCTGTTCTGGAACAGTGATTTCAATTTTCAATGATAACAGCAGGTATATTGACGTTATCCTTACTATTGACAATCCCCAGTTATATATTATGTCGATCTCATTTACCCAAAAGAACTGAAACTTAATAAAGCAAACAATGAGTCTAAATACTGCCCTTTTCTTGATATAACTATATCGTCGTTGACTCTTAAAAATTAAAGCTAAATTTATCACGGACAAAAGGAATTATTTTGATTTCACTAATATACCCTTTCGTGGCGACGTTCCTCTAGGTCCATCAAACGGGGTGTTTATGACTCAAATGGTATGATTCCTGTCTTCTGGCGACTTCACTTTCACATCCAAGCTTCAACAACAAGTTCATAGATTTCATAAATAAAAAGTTTTATAGAAGGTATGAGCATTTGATATCTAAATATGGTGTGACTGGCAAACGGCCTATTACTAAGGGCATTTCTCATCCTCGTTTTTACAGAAATCTTGTTAGCAATGCAAGAAGAAAAAAAGATAAAAAAATCCAGAACAGCTGGGACGTTATTTACGTTCTTTACGTAATAGTGGATATCGTCAGAATATTCTGCTTGGATCTGTTAAATTAGCTTTGCATTGGGTCCAATAACCTGAAAATATTACACATACAGGCCTCTAGATGATATTGCAGATGTCTACTGTTATTAATGGTGACTCTTTGGAAAGTTTTAAGACTGTAGTGCGACAATTTTTTACCAGCAGACTATAGGCTTCTGGAGTTAGCCGGCAGATTAGCGGCGAGAACCCCTTGGCCTATCTTTCAAAATTAAGTTTTGTCCTTTTCTCTCCCTTTTAAGATTCATGGAGTTAGTAGTCTACCTTTTTGGGTTTTATTTGTATGTTTGTTATACTGTAAGGAAACGGGACATATATTATACTGTAAGGAAAGGGGAGATTCGGGTACCCATGAACCGATTTAATCCTACCGCTGGTTCTAGCAAGTGTCGGTTCCAAAGAATTCCTATCGTTGTTTACGTTTGTCTTTTATCTTATTAATGTTTTTTTTCCTGTCTTTTGCAGTTTTCAACCAATATAGATGCTTCCTGTTATTCCTTTTATCTCATTGCTTAAGAACCATCATATTTTCCAATCCAAATCTACAGTTTCAATGAGGGGCCAGTATAGGAGAAAAATCGTCAGGTCATCGGAACTTAATTTAACGAACCCATGCAGATATGCTTCATTACGTAAAGGATGTATAAGTTTTTTTTCCCAGTTTTGTTAAAACAAATGCATGAAAAATGCCCTTAGTAATAAGCTATTTACGAGTCACGCCATTGTTCATATAATCTAAGATAATTTATGATGGGGGCGATAAGAAAGTTACCGAACAGAATTGCCAAGGGACAAAATGACAAAGAAGGTGAAAATTTACAGGATAATTGTACACCGCAATGGTCCTGACTTGTTATAGGCAATTCAAAAGATATGGTGGGTTCAACCAGTTTTATGGCTTGCCAACCCCCTTTTCCGATTACGGTAGTGTCTGGTAGCAACTCAACAGCAATTGCTATTGAAAGGTCGTATACAGTTAAAGATATTAAATAAAAAGTAAAAAAAAAACATGAATCGCAGTTCGGATCGAAACTCCAAATTTTTCAAACAAAGGACTGATATCAATTGAAGAACTTTTATATGATCGTATGAGCACGGAATTTTTTGAAGCCCTGATTAATAAGACTGTAACGAAGATAACTATGTTTATTAAGAGAGTTTGTATATTTTGTGCTAGCTCTCGCATAACGAATTAATTTTTGAAACATATACTACGTAAGCAGGAGAAGTTGGAACATTACTGTCCCTGTTCGGGAAATTGATAATTTTGAAGTTAAATCGTCCCTGAAATTAAAGTTTTGATGTTAGAGCAAGGCTTCATTAAGTCGTCAAGAGTAGAAAATAAAATGCATGCGAATCGTTCACGCTGAATTCTAAATAAACCATAAGATGGAGATAAAGACGCCACAAGGGAAACCAGTAATTAATACATAAAAAATACCGAAATTGCTGCAAATTTAGTTTCCGCATATGGCCATTTCGACGACTTGTGTCTCTTCAGTGAAGATCAAACCAAAATACTTTAAGACCATAATCCAAAATATGTGTAAAATTTGACAGAGAAAAAAATAACCTAGTATAGAATCTAAACTGAAATCAAAAATCAGCTAAGGACAGAGATATAAATGCATGAAAAAATACTATGACAAAATTCCCAAAATTTAGAAATTACAAGTTTCCAAATAAAATCGGTTTTTGGGTCACCACCGTAGTACTGACTACTAGGTCGGTGAAAACCCTCTGGGACTAAAAGTCCACATGACACAAATTATAACGGTCTGTTACAAAATTTGGGCACAGGTTTTTAGTGTATCTAACATTGAATTAGATTGTTCATTTACTATTTGCAAAACTGTTGAATCGCATTTGATATGTTAATAAGAGTGCACGAAATAGGAATTACTTTTACTATATCTAGTTAACGTAGAAAAGAAATTATTTGTCTGGCGTTGTTATCTCTTTAACAATATTTACCACGCATTGTCAAAAGGGACTGGCTTTATTGTTATATATTTATGCATCTTTGTAACAGATCATGCAACATTCTTAATTCACTAGTACCTGCTTTCTAGCCTAGTGAAGATATCATGGTTATCTATATATTTTTGTGTATGTATGATTTTTTAACGATTGTTTTGATATTTTTGTTGGCCTATGTCTGATGAAAACTTTAAATTGGTACAAACAGCATAAAATCTACATTATGTAATTTTTAATTACTCTGTCGATGCCATTATATAATGGGCAATTAAAACCAAAAGTATTCTTCTGTGTTATACTTGAGTGATTCAAGATTATTGCCTTGCCTACAACGGATCTCCTTGGTTAATCCTGCGATTGGTCTCTTTGGGTTATACTGAGGTTTTGGGTACCTAATATTCTTTGCTTTCAATGGCTTGTACATAGTTTGTATTCTTGCGCACCAAGTGTAAATAGCCAATTACAACCATGGTGTCTACTTGGTTACATTTCAGAAATCCTTGCGTATAGAGTGAGTTTCTCTTAAGTTTCTTAATTTTTTTTATTTTAGATTTTCAAGTAAACAAGTATCCCTCAAATACTCTGGTTTGGCACTGAAAATAGCCATTTAATTCTGTTTGATTAGAGCTTCTTCTGGTATGGAACGTTTAGCAGCATTGTTGAAACGTTTAAGTCTTAAAACGAATTTGTTTTCATTTATATTATGCTTTGTCATTTAAACTGATTTTACTGAGATATTTTAAGCTCTCTTCAAGTTGTTATGAAGTTAAATACAGATAAGTAGCCAATCCATTGGTCTCTGGGTCAAAGGATAGGTGTAAAGTATATATAATCCAATTAATCTATTATTCCGTTATGAAATCCACATACGTGTAGTGTTATAACTACTGGACTGGTCTTGACGTTCTGAACTGTTTTAGATGGTACATGAGGATAGGACAAGCGTCAAAACTTCTTAACAATTTTCGCACAATATCGTATTTGTATAGCAGATAATGTTTTTTTTCAGTATGCAGTGTTTTTCCAGACATTTTCTCTGTTGGCATCACATGTTGTATTTTTACAGTGTCATAATATATCAAAACTCAGTCATTTGTCACATTTTTATGATCGTTAACACTTCAGGGAGGGACTGTCATGTTTCATGACAAAAACTTACCCTCCCAGGAAGTCATTTTGACATTTCGACTGAATGTAATTCGAATAATCTTACATAATTCATGTCATAGACAGATAGGTTTCCACCCAGTCAATCAACACAAATACAGGAGAATTGTCGGTCACAAGCAACACTCTAAAATTGTGTTACAGCATGACATTTTTCCTTCTGTGTGGTTTACAATTTGCAATATTTAACACTTTTATAACTTATTTTGTACAATATTTTTTAATGTACTCGCGTCCCTTTACCATTTTACTTTCTTCTTTAACTTAATGAATAAGTATCATTTCAGTGTTTATAAACGTGTCAAATGATCATCACGAACATTCGATTTGATGTGAAAAATGTGGTCCTGACATGAACGGGGAGGTTTGGCAAGCCATAAAATCGGAATTAACCAATCATTTCCTTTGAAATGCATGTACCAAGTCAGGACCATTGCGGTCGACTATTTTTTTCAATCCGCCGGCTTTTTCTTTTTGCATCTTGGGCTTTGGCTCCTGATAATTCTGTTCTGTAATTTTGTTATTAACCCCCATTGTCACATGTCCTGGAAAGTAAACTGAAGAACTGACCCTCTCGTACATACAAAGAGTTGAGCATTGGATAATCACATCCCCAAATCAATATCCAGAAAATAAAGTTTTCGTGCACACTTCCTATGGACTCATCATATGTGCTGTAAATGGCTATATATATTTTGTGGCCTGCTCTTGTAACATTCAATAAAACCCAGAAATGAGATCGGATTTAACACAATGTCTTCGGTGGTATTTCATTAGTAAAGGCTTCTTCTTACTTGTTAAATTATCCATCAACAATTCTTCCCTCGTTTATTTTTTTGCGTTGTTCTAACAAGTCAAAAGCCACGTTTTTCATTAAAAGATATCCTTATAGTATTATGTTCTTCTTATCGCCACAAACCATTGAAGTTTCAAGTTCCAATATTTGACAAAAGAATATTTTTTCTCTTATTAAGTAATACTTGTATTATTTCAAACTGTTGTACAGTAAGAGCGTTCAAAACATAAAAGACAATTGCCTTCTCATCAAATAAAACTACTGGAATCCAGTTTCTATTATGGTATTATATAATTGTTAATGCATTGGAAATACCTAACTTAATAATGAAAGAATATAGATTAAATGCACATGAGACAAAAGTCTAAAAATACATGGTAAAAACAAGTAATGGAACAAAGCTTGCTTATTGTTCTTCATCTCAACGTCACCATCAGGTCTTCAACAATGAGCTTTGAGAGTTCAAAACGGTTCCCTTACTACCCTGAATCTAAACTCTTATTATTCTAGATTGCTTCTATCTTAAGTCATTAATTATGTTGGTCAACAAAATGGTTGTTTGTTCTGTATACAGGACAAAACCAAAGAAAAAAGCAGAAAGAGAAACTGAAGCAGACATAATTATCATCAATGTTGTTAAAGTGGTACACTTGTAAAACTCCTCTAAACTTCAAAAACGGTTATCACTTCTCTGTCGAGTTCCCTGCAAATGCAGACGATTGCGGTAGTGTCTAAGTAATAAACAAAATACTGTATATATTGTAGGGTTATCTTATATATAGAATTCAACTATCAACCTTCACTCATAAATTTAGGGGGCAATCAATCGCTGCATGCCAGTTTAGCATTATCTTATTGGAATCAACGTATTCTATTTCCATAATGTGTTGAAGGCTTCAGTTATCAGATAAAGTAAACACCTCTCAAAGGTCACTAGCACTTTATCAAGATGATTACATAATTAGAAGTGAAGAAAGTATATTGTGTCGCCTTCCTAAGTTCAATAAACAAACTATGATTGTAAAACTATAGACTATATGGAATCTGGTATGATAAGCACGCACGATGTACGTAATACCAAGCACGAATATAACTATTTACAATAAGAATTGATGAAGTCGTATTTTCAGTCACGTGACCTTATAAAGAATCAAACAGACCTAAAAATACAGTTCAGCTTCACTAAAAACTGAAACGACAATATATGGTCTACAAATAAAAAAGTAAACAAACGACAATAATCGTCTTCAACAAATATTATAGGATTAAATAATCAAGTAACTGTGAATTAAGGTAGATCGACACTAATACACGGCGCATTCGATTGGCGCATTTGCGAAACACAAGTCGGACACAAAATCAATTGACTTGATTTTCAAGCCGGAATATTCCTTATTTGGCCTTTTCATTGTGACGTCATAATAGACTGACATACACTTTCCCGCAAATTAGTTCCCCTTTTCCGTAGATTTTGTCTATTTCGTAAATTATATAAAATATCTCTCTTAATCAAACGGTTTTTAAGCTCAACATACAGCTGAAGTGTATACCTCTGAAATATCAAAAAATAAAAAAAATATATCTGATAGAAAAAAGAAGGGAAACGGGGAATGTGTCAAAGAGACAACGACCCCAGGGGGAGTAATAACAACTCAAAGCCACCATAAGATCTTCAATGAACGGTGAGGAAACTCCACAATCAACGCCAGGTCGGAGTCGGCCCCTAAATGAAGAGTAATCAAGTTCAGTGAAATAAACATCCTCCTAGACTTCTATAGACATAAAGTTAACTAACTAGAAAAAAAGGCTTAATAAATTTCCTGACTTAGGACAGGCGCAAACCTGCTGCGGCGGGGTTAAACTAGTTTTATAGGGCCCAAACCTTCTTCCTATGGCCAATGTGATAAATCAAAAAACAATCGTAACAACAGTAAAATTCAGTTGGCAACAGGACTGAGTCAATTGTGAAAAATGAAACTGAAAGAACTAAATATACGGACATAAACATGAAATCACAAGAGACTGCTAGCAGTTAACTGACATGCCAGCTCAGACCCATTACCAACTGACAAATAAAGTTATGTTGCATAATCCGACTTTTGTCCCCTAGGGGACAATTAGTTTTCGGAGTTTTTGAAAACCGTCAAAACGGCCTATTTATGAAAATCTTCATCAATTTGAAGCTTGAAATGGACATTCTAATAATAAAACCAAATCCGGAAACGGGTCCGAATTAATTCCGGAGTCTTAAGTATGTACTACAGTATATCTACCTCGCACCACTGTATAACTGTGTTCGAGGTAGAAATATGGATGTTTGTGTCGATTGGATTATAAAGGTCCCGAATGACATTCAAGCATTTCATGCCGATCTCTGAAATATTTCACATAGTGGTTGAAAATTTACTATGAGACCAGATTCGACTGCACTAATTCGTCACGGCCAAATCAGTTCGTGGTGAAATGTATAGCTGTGAAGCATGCGCAAATAACTGGAAGGTGTTTAACGCCCTTGACTACCTTTGTAGGTCTCGCACGGACGAACAATGAACCTAGTAGTAGTATGGTGGTTTATTGCCTTGAATACCTGAATAGGTCTCTCACGGCAATTTTTAGTTGGAGGGACGCCCACTCCATTGCAATATAATTTTGGAACGTTGTTCTTCCCATGGTGTTTGGTTGACTGTCGTTAGACTTCGCAATCCAGCTACCTTGGTGGGTCAAACTTTGGTTTGTAGAAGGACTTTGAAGAACTCAAAGCCCTAACTACGGTATGCGCCGCCGTTAGCCTGCATGTCTTGGCCCCGTGAGACCAAGACCCATTCTGCACGTTGAATGGTGCAGTTGCCCAGTCCTCATCATCGTACCGGAGTACTTTCGTGGAGGTGGTCGTGCGTCTTCGAGGACTACAATGAACCTCATAGATGAACATATTCATATATGTCTTACATCATTGTTTTACAAAAGTACAAAAGGAAATTAAAATCTTCAAAATTTAAAACATTCAATTAATAAAGTCACATATTTTAGCAAAAATATTTTGAAAACACATTTATTTTCAATTTCAGTATGTGCTTTTGATTTTCAATGTAAAATAAATGTTCTAAAATTCAGAAACACAAAGAGCCCATTTCAGGTTAGATAATTAAAGTCACATCCATCACACAGAACATAAAGCATACATGTATATATAGTCCGGTTTTGTCCCCTATCGAATTTGCTGATTTATCATCATTTCTTTTAAATAAGCCCCCCAAAACATAACCATGCCCCTTTTTGTTGAAGAAGGGAGGTATAAAAACATTCCAAGATGTCAAAGACTATGTAACACTTGTAACGTTATAGAGGATGAGTTCCACTTCTTTTTCAACTGTAAAATAAATTCTTCATGTCGAAAGCAATTTTTAGATTACTATCAGTGTAATATAACACATTTTAATTTACTAAACCAATTAGACAAACTTGTTCTTATTCTTAATCCGTCAAGACCCGATGATAATAAAACAGTGGTATCTTATATACAGCAGTCATTAGAACTGAGGAAAGATGACCCTCATACTGTTTTAGTATCAGAATAATAATGTCTTACTTTTTCATTTTGTTCATATTTGTTATCATTGTTTAAATGTATTGTTTAAATGTCTTTGCTATAACCCTGATGGGTTAAATAAATAGTTTTTTCAATAAAGTTGTGTGGCAATCCCCAAAAGAACACCCTTTTAAATACAGAAGAATAGATTAGAAAACTAGTATATATATAGTCCGGTTTTTGTCCCCTATGTAAGATATCGTCGAATCAAATAGAAAGTGGAAGCCACACCTAAAAAAGTTGACTGTGTATGTTTGGAGGGTTTTCTGTAAAAGAAATGACGGCAACAACTTAAAATTTGATAGGGGACAAAAACCGGACTATATATATAAAACAATCTACTATCGATTGCGACATCATTTAACATAGGGGACAAAAACCGGACTATATATATATACTACTTTTCTAATATA
>MJUU01018819.1:29541-41442 GCA_002080025.1 Modiolus philippinarum
TATTTGTAGAGACTTTGTCTCATGTGCATTTACTCCATATCCTTTTATTCACCATCGTAGACAGTAAAAAGAAATGATCATCCCAGAATTATAAAGTAAAAAATAAGAATCATGAATCAGAGTCCGGACCGAAACTTCAAATTATTCCACAAGTGACTGTATGATATCTGCTAAAGAACTTTTTAATGATCGCATGAGACGGAGTTTTTTTTGAAGCCTTGATTAATAAGGCAGACACGAAAATAACTATATCTAATGAGAAAGTCTGAATGTGCTGGCTCTCGCGGAATGAATCAACTGTGAAAACATACTCCCCGTAAGCAGGACAAGTTAGAATATTACTGTCCATGTAAGGGAAATTAATAATATTAAAATGAAAACTCGCTCTCTTGTAAATTTTAGAACATGTACCGAGATGACAAATTTCGTCAAATTCGAGATGTAAGTCCAAAAAGATTAGATCTAGTGGTTTCTGTCGCATATGCAGAAACTAAATTCTCAGTAACCTCGGTATTTATTTGGTGCCACTGCTGGTAAGTCCCCGAGGGTTTCCACCAGCCCAGTAGTCAGTACTTCGGTGCTGACCCGAAAGCCGATTCTATTTTAAATCTTATATCTAATTTTTTTGTAAATTTTGTTGGAAAATAAGGAGTATCTCCCTCATGCATAACTCAGTCCTAAGCTGATTTTTATTTTATATTTAGATCATATTGGTTATTTGTTCTCTATCAGTTTTAAACATCTTTTAGCTTATGGTCTTCCAAACGTTTAGATTTTATCTGCACTGAAGAGACATAAGTTGTCGAAATGCGCATATGCAGAAAGTAAATTCTCAGTAACTTCGGTATTTATTTATTCCTTTATCCCTGGAGGATTTATCGATGGGATCGATTCAGGAAAAGATGTGTTTTAAACTGAAAGATATCATCGATGCATCTATGAGTGAGATTGAAGGATCTGGCATCTTTTATTTTAAGTTTCTATGAGTCTCTGCATAAATTTAGTCTCATAGGAATAAAAAAAAAGTCTGCAAGTAGAGGAGCACAATATTGGCCCACCGGTTTATAAGTAGCAAGTTGGAAATAAACGTGATTTTGTTGTACACTGTAATGTTGCCATTCTAACACTAATACAGTGTACAAAAGGAAACAAAGTGGCATCCAATAGTGGTATTCATCATAGAGTTTTACAACGCAGTTCATGTTTTCAAACTGTAGAAAGTGATACCATATTCTAAAGTGATTAAAATTTCACTTCATATTAATATTCCTCTTTTTACTTTCGCATTGACTTTGAGTCGTTGATACGATATCTGACACACATACTGATATTTTCAATATAAACGATGATCAACATTTTGATGGAACATTTTTGACCAATATGTTGTGATCGATATACACGTCTTCAAACTTGGTATTTATAAGTTATTAACCTTAATGTGCACACGAGTTTTAATTTGGGTTTTGAAAGTAGAGTAACTATGGAGTTTTGACCCTAAAAATTGTTTTTTTTTTGTTTTTTTGTTTTTTTGTTTTTGCAAACTTGTGGATAAAATCGTATAGTCTTAAACCTGACAAGTGGTTCTTGAGTTATGGCTTTTGAAACTTGGAATTTATATCAAAATAAGTGTTTATGCATGTTATGTAATCATTTGTGTCACATGGGTTTAGAAATGAACTGTTTTTATTTTCAGAAAGTTTTTTTTTGCATAAAAGAAAACCATACTTTTTATTTGCGGTTTATAGTAGTAATCGAATGAAATCTTCCCATTTATCAAGTTCAGAATCACGTTTATGAAATGGGAAACAAGTTTCCTAATGAAATAATAGAAGCTTCAGCCTGTAAACTGAATTTTATTTGTATGATAAATTCTCTCTCCTAAGTATATTCGTATTGTTAACCTCTATTGGTAAAGATACTAGTATGTATGCAATAAATGCCACCCTTCAGTACAATAATGATGTACCCTTGTACCGCCTTTTTAACCTTTATCTGTATTAAAGCGTTTTTGGCCCAATTTTTAACACAGAGCGAGCATTTATTGGGGGTACTCTTGTCGATTCATACGTATGATTTGCAACTGTTTAAATTTGTGATTACACTATATCTTTTCAAATCTGATGTTCAACAAACACTTGTCCACACCTTCAATGTAAATATTACACACAACATCGTACGGTGTTTTACTATTTCTATAATAAGTTACCTTATCACATGGGTCAAGACTCAACGTCATCTTGAAGTCGGCCGAATTTTAAACTACTTAAGTAGTCCACACCTTAAGTTGACAGTATAAATAAATCATCTCTTGACAATAGTCCTGGTTTTATAATTGGACACCATGGCTATATGATAATATTATCATCAACAGAGACTTGTTGTACAGCCAAGTTATATAATCTTTACTGTTAAATACATTTCTAAAATTTCAGTGCTATCTGACGTTGTTCCTTATAAAAATGTCTGCGTGAAATAATTAAAAATGGACACGTACTGTACATTAAAATAGCCTGCATTTGCGTGTGTTTATTTTTCACTTGTTAACTCATTTATTTAGGGTTAGAAAATGACAATAACCAGTCAGTTACCTAGTAGAATTTTCAAAACATGCCTCACTGACCGTGTTACGGGTGCTGTATACAGAGCAGGACATGCTTACCCTTCCGGGGCACCTGATGTCACTAGTTCACACTGTTAGTGCTTTAGTTTTTTGTGTTGTATATGTAGTGGTTGTGTGTTTTATGGGCATGTAGTGTCTTTGGTCTTCCGTCTTCTGGTGTTCTTAATTTTGCCTTGTCTCTGGACTTTGATTAATGCAATCTTGTGCTTTGTTCCTTCGGTATTCTACTGCCGTTGTTTGATTTGTTTTGTTTTTTTATTTTATTTTTTTTTTTGGTGCCGTAAGATTAAAAGTTCATATGATGCCAAAATATTCATTGTAACAATATGTGTTGACCTTTGCTTGAAGGTTGAACATAGCTCTCTAAAGACATTAAGATATAACTTGTATGAAGATGAATAGAATTATCTTCGAAATTGTTTCTATCAAGCTAACGAAGAGTCCTTCACACACTTAACAAAAACACAGAAATCACACATTTGTTATTTGAAAGCGAAATAAATTCTCATGATTTTACAAAATCAAATGATAATGTAACCGACAAGGACTTGCCAAAATAAACAAATAAAGATCTTTTTAAACAAATCATACTTAAATGCTTATAAATTTACCTTCAGTAATATAAAGCATATCTTAATTAAACCAAGCAGTAAATACCAGAAGTTTTACAAAGCCGAGAACTATACATGACAACAATTATGCCAAGCTGTAAATACCAGACAACAGTGAACACCTAGTAAACACCTAAACAATGGCCGAAACCTACAATAACATTCCAAAATTTACAGGCGAATTGCACTCGAAAAACACAAATGAAAGACAAGAGAAAAACGTATACAACGATAGGAACTCGGGATAGCCAGACTTGGTACCGGCACTAGCAGAAGCCAGCTGTAGATTAAACTGATTTATGGGCACCGAAAGTCCTTCAAACACTTGTCAAAAACGTAGAAATGAGACATTTGTAATTTTGAAAGCGTAGTAAATTCTCATTCTTTATTATTCTCGTGTTTTTAAATATAAAATCCTACCAATTTCTACAATCTGTAAATACCAGAATATGTAACAAAACATAGAATTATACAGGACTAAAGTGATGAAAAATTGTAAAAATTGTTATTTTTCTTGCGAAAAGCGTGTTCTTCTGAGAAGAACAGGAATATTGCTACGGTAAAACATATACTTTGCCAGTGTATTGTTACAGTTTGTTATCTTGTCTTGTGAAGTAAAATCATCAATCATTAGTTTCACTCCATGGTTTTCTATGGCCTGTAACTTCGGCGGATATTTGTTTTTCTTCGTGTTGTTGTATATATTCTTCATATTTGAGAATATCCATTGGTAATGCTGGATGGCCTTGTGGAAGAATGGCTTAATAATAGTAATCTTTTAGCTAAATCAAAGCAAAATATCTAATACAGGGTACATGTATGGTATAATTTGGACAAGACCAGAACGTTAAAATGGTTTGATTTTGATCTCCAGTATTTGAACACACTTACCATTACTCCAAAGAACCCAGGGGAGCACACTAAACCTTACACCAACGAACAGAAGCGGTTCCATATATATGATCGAATTTGAAAAATGAAAAAAGAAAAATAAAAAATAATAAAACTAACTTATATACTAATATCCCTTCATTGATTATTTTGTAAAGCAAAATGTTAAAACCAAAAAATTTAGAATCGACTTTTAATATAATCAAACAACGACAGTAGGATACCGAAGGAACAAAGGAGTAGCATTTACAAATGACTAAATATCGAAGTTACTGTGAATTTAAATTCTGCATATGTGCATTTCGACAACTTATGTCTCTTCAGTGCAGATAAAATCTAAACGTTTGGAAGACCATTAACTCAAAGATGTTAAAAAAAACTGACAGAGAACAAATAACCAATATAATCTAAATGTAAAGCCAAAATCAGCTAAGGACAGAGCTTTGCATGAGGGAGATACTCCTTAGTTTTCAACAAATTTACAAAAATTTAGATATTGTAAGGTTTCAAATAGAATCGGCTTTCGGGTCAGCACCGAAGTACTGACTACTGGGCTGGTGAATGCCTTCGGGGACTAACAGTCCACCAGCAGTGGTATCGACCAAGTGGTAACAAATGACTAAATACCGAAGTTACTGTGAATTTAAATTCTGCATATGTGCTTTTCGACAACTTATGTCTCTTCGGTCAGATAAAATCTAAACGTTTGGAAGAGAATTAACTCAAAGATGTTAAAAAAACTGACAGAGAACAAATAACCAATATGATCTAAATGTAAAGCCAAAATCAGCTTAGGACAGAGCTTTGCATGAGGGAGATACTCCTTAGTTTTCAACAAAATTTACAAAAATTTAGATATTGTAAGGTTTCAAATAGAATCGGCTTTAGAGTCAGCACCGAAGTACTGACTACTGGGCTGGTGAATGCCCTCGGGACTAACAGTCACAAATTTACAAAAATCGAAGTCCAAAGACATGGCAAAAACGAGAACACAGAAAACAAAGACCTCAGACAGCCACAAAGCAAGTGCAGAATAACAAAATTAAACATAGCACACCAAAATCTAAATGAAAAGACCTTCTCGTGCACAAAACACCTAATTAAAAATAAAAGATGACATAATTAATAAACCATGAAATAAGTCAAGCATATTAGGACACTAATATCTCTTGTTTTAGCATTATTGTAAAAAGGCATATAATCAAACTTGGGGAGATGCAAATACCCATAAAGTTGTTTAACTCTATCGTTAGTTTTTGTACCAAGTCCGGCTATCATAAGTTCCTATCGGTATTTACGTTTGTCTTTTTCCTTTCATATGTACACTTGTGATTGTAATTATCGGTCATGGTAGGTGTTGACTGTTATCTTTTCTTTATAATTGCACATTCGTTTCTTTTAACAATTTCTTTAAAGTCAAAATTGAACATGTGTATTTTAAATCTACTTTTATGGCTGGAAAGAGGCATATTCAATGAATATTGCAATTTGTTTGCACTAAAACCCTATCATTAATCTAATCTTCAAAACCACAAAATAAACAATAAAACATAACAAAATCCATCAAAGAGATTTAAACTTTTACTATGATTTATGCATGGCGTGATACGATGGTACGATGTTTGTTAGACTGATCTTGGACTATCGAAATAGAGCAATGGTACGATGTTTGTTGGACTAATCTTGGACTTATCCTGCCTGGATTATAATTCATGCAATAGTGTTTTGTTTTATTTGTATTGAAAATCGGAATTCGAAACAAAAACATATTTAAGTTCTTCGTAAACTGAATCAACAATTAAGCTATACTATCTGTTCATGTACGATGTAAGCTTTTTGTAAGCACACGATTTAATCCATTATCATTGTAGTGGTTCAAATAACTAAATACCGAAGTTACTGTGAATTTAACTTCTGCATATGCGCATTTCGTAGTGTTTTAGTTTTTTATTGATTGTCTGATTCGTTTTGTCTGTTTTGGTTCAATGGTTGTGTGTATTTGTGTTCCTTTTTTATTCATTGTTCTCTTTTAATATTTGATGTTCGCTGCTTTATTGCTTTGAGAAAACAGATTACTATTTTTTGTTACCTTTTTTTACTTTTTTTTATTAGTTAGTTTCAAGTGTTTAATTTTTGAAGTTGGTCCTTTGAAATTGCATTTGTCTGTGTAGACATTAAATATAAGAAATAGATACACGTTTCTCTAGTTGCTGTCCTGCGTTTATGCTTGCTGACCGTTATGAAAAATAATTTCTCTTGAGAGAAGGCTGTCTCAGCTTTGGATTGAATGTAATTCAACTATGGCGTCAAATAATTTTGCTGTTTTGACAATAGTCCTGGATTAATTTTATCATTATGTACCACATAAGTTATATTATAATATTGTCATTTGTAAAGCCCAGTAATATAAGCTTTACCGTTTACTTTATCTTTTTGTTGTTTTTTTTTTTTGGTGCTGTGGGAAGAAAAAATTCTTACGATGCCAAAGTATCCATTGTAAAAATATTTGTTGACCTTACAAGAAGATTTAATATCCTTTTTGAGACATTCAAATATTACCCGTCTTAAGAACAGCGAAATTAAGATATATAATATTATTGTCGATTTTTTTCCAAGCCAAAGAAAAGTCATTCCAACACTTAGAAATATAGAAATAAGACATTTGTAATTTGAAAGCGTAGTAAATTCTCACGATTTTACAAAATCAAATGACAATGTATCTAGCAAGGATTTGCTAAAATAAATAGATAAAGCCTTTTTTAAACAAATCATGTTTAAATGCTAAGAGTTTTACTTTCAGCAATACAATGTTTATCTAAATTGTACCAAACTGTAAATACCAGAGTCTAGAACTAAACCTTGGTGACGAAATAAAAAGGCGACCATGGCTGATGATGTCACCCTTATAGAAAATATTTATTTCAGACTTTGAGAAAACGCGGACTACGTGTTTGTCAAAATATCGCCTCTTAGTCATTAGAGAAACAGATTTTTTTAACTGTATCCCTTGAGATACATACGACATCTCTCTACTCTGAATGGATATGAATTTTCAAACATTTAGAATTCAACTAAATGTCGTATTTCACTCGATGCAGTTGTAGAATCCATTAAAGTCATTAGAGAAAGAGATTTTTAAAATCGTATTTAGTGAGATTACACCTCTCTACTCTCAAAAGTGTTTAATTTTTAAATGTTTAAAATTTGAAAATTCAACTAGCACATGAATGTCGAATCTCATTCGATGTACCTGTGAAATCTTATATGCGTGTCCTTTTTATAGTTTAAGTATAAGCGTTAATCTAAAAAACGCAAAAAATCCTCCCTCCTAACCCCTCAAAAATTTTAAACTTAAACAAGTTAAGAACACAGTTTCCTATCTGTAAAAAATATAGGGAGCACTGAAGTACAAAGAAGCGAAACAATTATAACGAGGAGTGCTTTACCTGTTATGTATGCCTTATCCGTCATGTGAAATATACCCGGAGCAAAGTTAGGAAGGAATCAGGTCAGACCATGAAGTTAGACGACTAACCTGGGAGTAAATAAGGGAATAGTCTTTTTAATTATTATATTAATGATATTCATGACATTTTTTTATGAATCTTGCGACCAACTTGATAGTACATCTTTATCATGCAGGAGTTTTAATGGTGACTCGATAATTTCTTTCTCTCATACAGGATTACAACATGCTTCAAAAAAATTAAAATAATATTAATATGTCTGGCAGCTAACAGTTAATGTGAAAAAAAAAATCCACACCTTAATCACCCACCCCAACTCTTTTCTATAATAACAAGAATAGAATTCCTGCCCCCCGCCCCCCCCTCCCCGCCGCTCAAGCAATATACTAGTATACTGTAAATGAAATTGCAATATTTTCAAGCATTCAGGGCTGTTCCATATTTTAAATATGAGGGTATATAAAAAGTATCGACCACACTGATGTTCAAACTTGACCGAGGTAAGTGGTATTAACATTTGGTATAAATTTCATGAAAATCTATCAAAATTTGTAGCCATGAGAGCGCTTACAAGGTCAATATTTGGATAAAACGGAGTCAATATTTTGGTCAAAGTCCCATAACTCCGTAAAAAAGTATCGACCGATGCTAATCTTCGAACTTGACTTAAGTATTAGTAGTTTTGACATTTGGTATAAATTTCATGAGAATCCTTCAAAATTTGTAGGCATGAGAGTGCTTACAAGGTCAATTTATGGCTAAAAATGGTGTCGTTATTTGGGTCAAAGTCCCATAATTCTGTCAAAAAGTATCGACCCAGGCTGATTTTCGAACTTGACCAAGGTATGATTGGTATAAACATTTGGTATAAATTTCATGAAAATCCGTTAAAATTTGTAGCCATGAGAGCGCTAACAAGGTCAATATTTGGATAAAACGGAGTCATGATTTAATTGGTCAAAGTCCTATAACTCTGTCAAAAAGTATCGACCGAAGCTGATTTTCGAACTTGACCGAGGTATTAGTGATATAAACATTTGATATAAATTTCATGAAAATCCGTCAAAATTGGTAGGCGTGAGAGTGCTTACAAGAAAGTGTGACGGACGGACGCACGGACACACGGACGCACGGCATTTCTATGTCCCCGCTCCGCGTTGCAGCGAGGGACAATGAACCTATTAAAGCAGTAAAAGAATATTAATACTTTGGAAATATTATTAATTTTAAAGGTTATTTCAAGAAATGCATTAATGAACTAGCAAAAGTCTTATTTCTAGAAAATTCAAATTTTGAACCTTTCTCGTAAACTATTTGACACTCTTTGTGGTACATTGATGAATATTCTCCTTTCTACAGAGCCCTTCTTAGTGCTGAGAAAATATTTAAACTTGTGATTAGCTATCATTTGATTACAAATCACAATATGAAAAAAATCATACAAAATATTGTAAAATAATTTTCGGACTGGAAAAGACAGCAAGTAATATTGCATCCAATCCAGAGCTTGGTCGATTCCCATCGTCATCTTTTATCAAAACTCAAATAATGATTTGTTTTTTCCGAATAAATACAAATAATATAAATCACTTAATTACAGAAGCACTAAAAGTTAATAAAAGCCTATACTCTATACTTGTGTTAATAATATGTTTAAAATACTTCATTTAAATATTTATAATTATATTTATAATTAAATAGCTATTGTAATATAACCAGATCATTTGAAAAAAAAACAATTAAAAAAAAACTTAAAAACCCTGTTACAGAACAATACGTTCATAAACTTTCTACATCTCTCGATAACTCTTGGTTTTTGACAACTCTGTTCGGCAATTTGCTATTATTCTCATTTACTGATGAAACAAACTTACTTAAATTAAATATAGGTCTAGAAGAAATATTAATCTGAATTAAAAAATCATTTAAGCGACCATAATCTACAAATAGAAATTGCTCATTATAAAACAGAGGCAGAGACTATGTAAGACATGTAAGTTAGGGTAATTGAAGATGAATACCATTTTCTTTTTCATTTAAACTGTAAAATTAATGAACAAGGACAATTTTTTGATATATCAAAACTTCCCAAGTTTAAAAAAATTACCAAATTAAATAAAAAAAAGAAAAAGAAAAAGAAATGAATAAATATCATTCTTATTCCAAACTCAACCGTTTTACCGGTAGTTTGTGCCTTTCTGAAAGAATCTGTTGAATTGAAGCTGGTCAGAGAGTCATTTAATTCCGTTCTTTTGTATAGCTGTCAATTGTATGTTGTATATGTTTTGTATTGTTTTATATTGCTTTGACTTCAAGGGACGTAATTTTGCATCGAAGATTATATATTAATAAATAACAAATAACAAAATACCGAGGTCACATGTAGAAAATTAAAAAAAAATACTTATGTTGGTCAACCAACTCTTGTGATGGCCATAGACGTTTTTTGGAGTTTCCATTTTAATCGTTCTTTTTATCTCGCGGTAGAAGTAGTTTTCTGAATGGTTAGTGAGGATACTTTAGCGCACTCATCAGTTGAGATACGCCGTATGGATGTACGTAAAGTAAATGTTAAAGTTCACCATAGGAAATTGAAACCATCACGTTTGTCATAAATAAACAATGAACAGTTAATGCACATGAGACAAAGTCTCTACGAACACATGGTAGGACGAAGCAATGGAACAACGCTGTTATTGTTGTTCTTCATCTTGAAGTCACCTCATACTAAGTTCAAGACGACCCCTAGTACCGCGTTGAGCGGAATTCATTGTTAGATGTCGAGCAATGCTACATCCATGCTTCGTAATCATGAATGCGAGATCAGCAAACATTTAATAAGCTGGAGAAGTGTTCTTACAACTGATGTCATTCGTTGCCGGACAAAAAAAATCAACAGAAGACAATCACTAAAAATAACAACAGGGCATTCATCGAGACTTTTAAAACTCAATCTAAGTCGCCCAACTCTGTTAAGGAAGAGGAACAGATCTAAAGCCAACCTTTTAGTTTAATAACATTGATTTCAAATTAACTGGGATGTCGCTGATGTGTATGTATTTATTAAACCAGCACTCATTGAAATATGGGCTTATAAAAGAAAGAATATCATTTGATAAAAAAAATCAACGAATTTATTTGTATATACTCTTATCTTTGGACGGTTTTGTAAAGATTCGGCCTTATAAAAATGCAAAGATACATCGACAAGAAGGCTTGTGCAATTTGTTCTAATTGAGACACTGAAGTTTGAACCTGCCAAATTCGACAAAGCATACTATCGATCGTCATCCTCAATATATTTGTTGTATTGTTGGTGTGGACAATTCCAAAGTATAATTTTCTTCATGACCAACAAGACAAGATATTGTAAAACATTGTCCGTTAAGTAGCTGTAATCAATCTGCGATTGGTGAATTGGAAATGAAGGTGTACCCCTTAAAACAATGTACTCTAGGACATTTAAGTCATAAGTTCAAATTTATGTATAAACAAATAATGACTGGTCAGACTTTCGAATTTATACTAAGTATATCAAATATACCAACGTAAAGTTACAAGTCTAAGGATGTCAATGCATAGTAGTGGTGGTCCTTCTTATTAAAACCGGCTCTTTGGGGGTAGGTAACGTGGTAGTAGTCTTAAAACTTTTAATCTTTGATACCTTATTTGCATATCATTAACGCAACTTAAAAGGATTTAAGCCCTTCAATAGCAATTAGAAAGTGTAAAAGCATTTAGTATGAACATGTGTATTTTGTCAAGTATAGATGACTTGTCTGTGTCGTGTAAGCTTTTCATAGTAAAAGTACGACAGTTTATACGGAAAGAAAAGTAGCTGAAAGACGACTTTATGTAACCCGCAAAAAAATTAATTCTATCGTCTTCTGGGTTGGTTTCCTTTTGTATAACAAATATTTCTCGCCGCATAATTACAAAAGAATCCAATAAAGAAGCAGAATGTTTCTAAATATAAGTTAATCGATTGGTTTTGTACCCAGTGAGCAATATATCAGCTATATCAGGACAAAAAGAAGTTATTTCCCATTTTGTAAATTCAAAATTTCAAAATGTATCTATAACTTTTATAAAAAGTATAGATACATTTTGAAATTTTGTTATATTTCCAATTTTGTAAATTCAAAAATTTCAAAACGTATTTATACTTTGAAATTTTGAATTTACAAAATGGGAAATATAACAAACTCAAAACATTATAATTCCAAGTTCATTTTCATTGGTCAACGTCATGAATAGCAAACGGAAATATTTTTCGATATTTCCGTTTGCCCATTAATCCGCTCCGCAAAAA